>OU898277.1:150376327-150392517 GCA_918026665.1 Diabrotica balteata | reverse complement strand
AAAAGTTATAAAGTTATGATAATACTTACGTAACTAGTTCTTATTGTTCCCAGACTTTCAAAGTAAAAAAAAAACAAATTTCAACAAACTTAAACTTAAATTTAGAAAGTGTCCAAATCAAATATATCTTTATTTCAGATTGAATTTAATATATAGCTAAATTTCACATGGTTTTCGTAATACTATTACACGTTTTTTTATTTGTATTTTTTTTTTAAGAAAAAACGAAGTAATACTCATAGACATAAATAATTTGTAACAAATTTATAAATCATTTATAGATATTGTATTATTCAACGAGCATGTAATGATAACTATTACTCACGACGATGAAGTTTATTATAATTGATTTAATTCGTCAAAGTGACTTGTAATAGCCATTACATGCGTGTATAATACTACACACGTTCTACGATCTTCTATTTATTAGCAGAAAATAATTGTACTTTAAAATGCCTCGTTCTTTTATATAGAACCATACTAAATTTGTAACAATAATATTTTGCTTAGAGCGGGTTCTAAGGGGTGACTGAACAATCACTGGGCTTGGAGATAGAGTGAGAAAATAAATTTAAACGCTCGCGAACGGCTACTCCTGTTTTTGTTGGAGAGACAGTTGGAAAACAAGGTCGTGGATGAGGATTTCTTTTTTTTTAAGGGGAGAGTAAGAGAACTTACTATAAAAAATAAAAACAAGAAATACTTACAGAACTGGTTCTGGAACTGTCCTGGTTAAATACTAAACAAGGAGATTTCTTAACTAATTAAAATTAGGACGCTGTTTAAAAAAATTCACTTGCTGCATAGACAGAAAGGTTTAGGATTTTTTTCTCAGATTTTAACAAAAGACATTGTGTCACAAAACTTTTTAAACAATCGAAACCTGACCTTTGGAAGACACAAAATGGATGACGTCTGACAAATCCTGGGAGAAATTAAATCAAATATCAAAATTTTACTTATCATGGTTATTCTGGATAGAAGTATGTTATTCTTTAGACTTGGCTGCTTATTTCCCACTTAAAACTAGGACGGCTTACTTAGCCCTCAGATGCTGTTATTAAATACCTTGACATAGGATACAGCTTACAACAAAACGATGATTAACTCACTTTACAAAGAGTGTCACATGGCATTTTAAGCTCAAATCACCCTCATATTGCTAAAACTGAGAATTAAGCGAAACTATCGGTTTTTAAAACTATACCAAAACGAACCTTCTCCGTTAAGGCTCAATTGTTCTCCTCTCACCTCCAACTCTCTTCTTGTGTCAAGCTCCTACTTTCTCGTACCAGATTTCACTCGCAGCCAATCATATTTTTTTCACAATACCTGGGATTCAAAATTTTACCTTAAAAGTGCTGGGTCTCCAAATTTTTGTGGAAACTTCACACACGACTACAATTCAAACAATTTTTTATTTCTTTTTTTATTTACTAGCCAAATTATTAATAAAAAAATCACTTAACTCAACATTTTGTTTATAACGTACTATATTTATAGGCTTTTTAAGCAATCATGTAAGTATTTTATTAATCATTTTATCAAGACGTTTGCAGATATTACAAGTGAGAGAAATCTGATAAGCAGATTTAGGAGTTTTGGAAGATTAACCAGATTTTTTGATTGAAAGAATTATAGAAATGCGGCAAAATCTGGAAATTTATGTGTGTTTCAAACCGTATGATCCATAGGATTTCAGTTCGTGTAGGGTAAAGGGGTCGTTAATAAAGGTGACATTATAAATGTAGATAAACGTGGAAATGACAGTAAGGTTAAGCAAGATTGAGTAACTAGGAGGAAACACCGTATTATTATATTGAAATAATCTTCGAAATAATATATCCGAAGATTTCTTTTAGAACTGCTAAGATTACGTCAGCTGTCAGAATGAGAGACTTTAATAAAGAGAGAGTCGATAATCTTTTTTTTTTATTTTGAATAAAATATAAAATCCAATGGCGTATTTTAATGAGATGAAAACAAACCCTGGAAAAGTCGTTGCTCTGAAAAATATAGTTACCTTGTTTAGAAGATGTCCTTTTAATCCTAACATATTCCCTGATTGGAAATTTAAACCATCGTGTACAACTGATCGACCAATCGAAGAAAATGAAACAGTTGATTCCATTTATGAACAAAAAATCCTTCTTCACAAAGATATATTTTTTTACATATAAATACTTTACTTAAAAGGAAAAGAAAAATTCATAATAAATCTTTACCAGACGAGTCAAAAATGGGAAGCAAGTAGATGATATTTAGATGAGATCAACTTCTTTGGAGATAGTCTGGGATTATCAAAAATTTAACTTTATCTACTGTAGTTTATATATATATATATATATATATATATATATATATATATATATATATATATATATATATATATATATATATATTATAATAAAAAAATGAAATTTCACCATCATTGGAGGATACCTTTGTAACTCCATATGATCTATCTCCACTACCTCAGGCACCTCCTCAGGCAAGAAGTTCAAAACCTTTGTTCAAGACCAAAGATTAACTGTTTTCATCATTACACCAAATTATCTTTTGATAAAAGAAAAAAAAAAACAATAAATTCAAATTTCACAAGTACCTGGGAAAGCTTTAAGCAGAAAGGTGTTTGGAAAAACAAAAAAAAAAAACAAATTTGATGACAAGGAAGTTGACGGCGACGTTGCCTGCATATTATGCTCGAAATTATTCACTAAATTGCAGTCGAAGGCGGTTTGAATTAAGTGCAACTGCTTAATAAATGGTGTCATTTATTGTGTGTGGTTGAATCCATAAAGCAGGTAGTGCGGTAATTTTTTTATTACTTTTTTTGTACAAAACCAGTGTGTTCGTAGTTCTCTGACAAAACAATTGTCGCACATGTCATTTTACCTCATGGGTGGGGTCACATTACCCTAACCACGGTGTAAAACGTTCCCTTTTAAACTTTTCAAAAATAATGTTATGTTTTTTAACCGCATACTTTTATTAAAGAAATGTTCTGCTATAACCCACTTATCATTTGATTAAACTGTAATAATTATTTCGTTGAAATCTCCTCTAATACGCGAATTAATATAAATGCAGTAGATCTAAACCATCTAAAATTTGCCGATGACGTCATTTTAATGCCTTATAAAGTTGAGAAAGCCACAAAAATGCTGCAAATGCTCTGTAAAGCGTCAAAAGCCATTGGTCTTAAAATTAACACCTTAAAGACAAAATTTATAACCAACCTTGTAGGCAACGGGAAAATTTAGATTGAAAGCCTTAGTATCGACTAAGTAATAGCTTACAAAAATATCTAGGACACAAGATTCACTTATGCTGAGATAATCAGATAACTCAAATACAGAAAAAGATAGATCTCACATGGGCTGCCTTTCGTAAATAAAACAACATTTTTATGTCTAATATTGAAGTTTGTTTACAAAGAAAGGTTTTTAACCAATGTGTTTTACCGGTTCTTACGTATGGTACAGAAACACTAACACTGACAACAAGAACAATAAATAAAATAAAACTTACACAACACGATATGGAAAATTAATGTTAGGTACTAACATCAGAGATAAAATACCAAACAAAGAAATAAGAAAAACAGGAGTCGCGGATGCAGTTGAAAGAACAGCTATGGACAAATGGGCTTGCGCCGAAGATGTTGCTAGATTTACGGATAATAGATAGACCAAAAATATTTAGGATGACGACCAAGAAAAGAGGCATATTGAAGTAGAGGACGACCACTAACTAGATGAACAGATGTTATAAAGCGCATTTCCACAAATTTGATGCAACAAGCTAAAGATCAAAATAGGTGGATCATTTTTATGGGAGGTCTACGTTCAACAGTGAAAAAATATGGGCTAAATTAATGATATGTAATGTATGTATCTTCTGTAATAGCCAAAAAAGATAATAATATAGTTTTAGAAGTAAATTTTAACCAATCAGCTTGTTTAAAGTTCCAGAAACTTCTAGTATTGGTTTTCGTATTGAAGAAGCTGGATATGATAGAAAAGTGATTGCTATCACGTAGAACATCCAAAACGTTTCCAAGAGAGGATATGGGCAATTTTTGGGGTCACAAAGGCTAAGATCAGTTGTTGAAAATAAACCTGAAGTGATATACAAGTCACTATTGGGTCCAGTATTTAAAAAAAACTGTAGTTTTACTGGTAGAAATTATAAAAAAATTTGTAAAATTTAATAAACCGTTATTTATGCAATTTTCAAAGAAAAAATCATTTTATTGAACTAAAAAATGTTGATTTTTGTAGTAATTAACGAACTATAACAAGATATTTCGTAGAAAATATCTCGTATGGTTACTACATTATAAACTTCTTTGATTAAAGCATATAAAATTTGAAACAAATAGAATTTTTTCTATTTTATAATTTGGCACAATTCATTGAATTATTCTAAACCGTCCCTTTATCTATCCAATAGGACGTTTTTTTGTTGTTGTGATAAGGTCTTTTCTAAAATATATTCAACAGGAGCAAAATCAAATTAAGTCCCTGGTTTAATGTCCTTTCTTAATAGAAGTCTTTCAATATTAATAATGCCGCTTCAGTAATAACATAAAACCTCCGAGGCAAAGATTCATTATTCCACGAAAAACTTTTAAGTCTTTCGTCAAATAATTAAGTTATTTTCTGGTTCATGGTTCATTAGATTAATTTGAAGTAAAAACAATACGAACAGTATGTCTGGAAGTTTTATGTCTATCAAACTAAATATCTAATATTAGCCAATAAAATATATCGATGCATAAGCCGAAATCTTTTATATTATAAGTTATCCATAATATATTTTAACAATATGATGTTCCGTCTCATCTTATACGGATAGCAATCATTATAATATACAAGGCAGGAAAAATACCAGTAGAGTGGCTCAAATCGGACCATAAGTCTAATAAGCCATTTGCTGAAGCTGTTTTTAAAAGTCATCCACAAAAGAATTTACCAGAAATGTAAGGAACAAACTGCGCCCAATCAGTTTGGATTTGTGAACGCCGTTGGTACGAGAAAAGCTTTATTTAACGTGCAGATATTGTTTCAGAAATGTAGAGATGTGAGCTGTAATGTTTTTGCATTTCTGATTGACTACAAGAAGGCTTTCGAAGAGTCAAGCATGAACAAATGATGGAAGTGCTAAAGAGGACAAGGATTGGCGGAAAAAATAATAGCTAAACTGTATTGGAATAAATCAGCGGTACTCCGAATAGATGGAGAATATACAGATCAGGTCAAAATGTAAAGGGAAGTGAGACAGGGCTGCATAATTTCACCACTGATATTCAATCTGTACTCGAAGCACATTTTTAAAGAGGCTTTAAAAGGTATTGACGAAAGCATCTCAATAAATGGAGTTAAGCTCAATAACCTGCGGTATGCAGATGGTATGCAAACAATAGCGTTCTTCAATACCATAGAAGGGCTGCAAAACTTAATGGACAAAAATAATGGAAACAAGTACAAAAGTAGAAAATATGGACTGGATATACACACCAGCAAACCAAGCTAATGATAATCAGCAATAAAAACATAAATGGATTAAATCTGTATGTGAACCAAATGAGAATTGAACGTGTCTCACAATATGTTCCCCAACTACTTGGGAACTATAATCAATGAGTCGTGAAATAATATCCAAGAGATTAAATCTCATATCGGAAAGGCAAATAGTGCATGCTTGACTATGTTCTGTGTTCAAGAGCCATGACCTCATCCTAGAAACAGAAATAAGGCTCCTTAAATGTGATGTGCTCAGTGCTTCTGTACGGAGTAGAAACGTGGATATTGAGGTCGAAAACTCCATCAAAACTTCAGGCTTTTAAGCTGTGGTCATACAGAAGGATCTTGAAGATACCATGGACAGATAAAGTCACCAATGAAAAAGTACTGCGGAGGATTAACGCAACTGCGAATTTGGTCAACATCGTGAAGGGCTGTAAGCTTCAGTACTTGGGACATATAATGAGAAATCAAGGCAGATATCAGCTACTTTAATGCATTTTGCAAGGTAAAATTTAAGGAAAAAGGGCCAAAACGAAGAGCAAATCCTGGCTTGCTAACCTGAGAGCATGGTGCAGAAAGATCTTAACACAGCTATTTCGTATATCAACCAACAAAGTCGTTATAGCTAGAATGATCGCCAACATTAAGAACGGACAGGCACCCTAAGAAGAAGAACCTTTATAGCGGTTTGAATCCTTAGATACACTCCTGATTAGGGACTCATTCAAGCCCTTTCAAATACAACCCTTTTAAAAATAAGGTTAAAAAAATAATTTAATTATTCTTATTGCTCTTAACTAATATACAAAATTGTTTTTTTAAACAGTTCATAACTTAAAAGCTAACCGAGTTATGAGTAAAAACCAGTCACATATCTTAGGAGATATCAGAACGCTTATACTGAAGCATTCTAAGATATACGTAATGTTATATAAAGGCACAGACATACTTTCACCCATCCCCATTTCACAAACTAATGAGGGCTGTATTTTAAGTTGAAATAAAATAAATTCATAACATTTTGATTTAAAAGATTATTGTATTTATAGTTGTAATGGAAAATAATACTAAAACTTTTCGAAGTTGGGATGGTTTTTATAGGGGTACAAATTATGTGGTAAAAAATTTAAATAACACTAAATTTTTAAATATTTAAAGTTTTATTATTTCCAAATTGTCTGAATTTACCATTATACGATTTTTGTTCTAATAGGGATAGTTTTTACACTTAACAATATATATCAACCAACAGCACAAGCCAATAGGTGTAGAGTAAGTATAACGTAAATCCAAATTTCCATGCAATTTGGTGGTGACACGAAAAATTGCACGCTATCGCCTTAATTTACGTTCACTTACTGGCCCAAAAGAGATAATATGCCGTATAGAAATAGCACGAATCACCTTCTTGAATGTAAAAAAGTTTATAACCAATGAACTAGAAGTAAGAACCAGGCTATTACTATCTATCTATCTAAAGCCCAAAATCTATTCATGTGTTTGTCTCTCCCATTTGTCTCCATTTGTCTCTGTCTTCTGTTTTGTCTTTTCCACATTGAACCTGCACTTTGCTCAATGTCATCTTTCCATCTCATTTGCGGTCGACCTCTTGATCTTTTTGCAGTATATGGTCTCCAGCGGCCAATTTCTTTCTGCCTATATGCCTATTCCATCTTCCATCCTGATATTTTTCGTTATCTCCAACCCATTTCCATTTTAATTTTAATGCATGTCCGACAGCGTCTGTTATTTCGGTTTTGTATCTTATCCACTCGTTCTTTTTTTTATATCTCAATGATATTTCCAACATTTGTCTTTCCATAGCTCTTTGAGTTTTCTTTATTCTATCCAAGTTGCTCTTGGTACACGTATACGTCTGCGCACCATATGTCAGAACAGGTAGGACGCATACATTAAATACATTCGTTCTTAATTTTAAAGGTATTTTTTGGTTTTTGATAGTATATAAGAGTTTTCAGAATGTAGCCCACCCCATTCTTATTCTTCTGGTTGTTTCTTTAGTCTGCTTACTTTTTCTATTCTGATAGCTTGTCCTACGAAAATATATTCTTGGACGTGTTCTATGTTTGTTCCACCTATGGTAATTACTGATTTGTCTTCTGTATTAGTCATTATTTTAGTTTTTTCTAAATCTGAAATCATTATTCGTAGTTGTTCCATAGTTGTTGCTATCAGGAGTACATCATCGGCGAATCTTATATGATTTAAATATTTCCCGTTTATACAAATCCCTTTATTGTCCCAGTCTATAGATTAAAAAATGTCTTCCAACGCCAGAGTAAATAATTTGGGTGAGATTGTATCCCCTTGTCTGACACCTCTACAAATTCTTGCAAATCTCTGTCTAGCTAAGTGGCTCTGTCTTATATGGCAAATTCTCATAGTGGCGTTTTGGTATATATTGTGGATTAACATTCTATATCATGAATCTATTTAGCAATTAACTAGCGCTTCTTCCACTGCCCATAGTTCTTTGCTATCAAACGCTTTTTCATAGTCAACAAACGCGAGATATATTGGAAGGTTGTATTTATTGGTCTTTTCTATCAATATTTTAAGAGTATGAAGGTGGTCGGTTGTGGTGTACCCCTTTCTAAATCCTGCCTGCTCAACTGGATGGTATGCATCAAATTTGTTGTTTAGTCTAGTTGTGACCTTAGTGAAAATTTTATAGATTTGTGACATGAGAAATATTGGTCTATAGTTAGCTAATTTTGATCTATTTCCTTTCTTATATATCAGAATTGTATTTACCTTGTTCCACTCTTGCGATATTTGTCCTTCAAACAAACATATACTGAAAAGTATCTTTAGGTAGTCTTTTACCTTTTCCCCTCCTTCTTTTAACATTATAATTAGAATTTCGTCTTCTCCCGGAGCCTTATTTCTTTTCATATCTCTAATTGCTTTTTCTATTTCTTCTTCGGTTATGGGGGTAATGTTTCAGATTTTATTTTCTTTTTTAGGTTTTGTTGAGTTGTATCAGGTGGACTGTTTTTAGAGCTGTAGAGGTCACTATAATATTCCCTTGTTATTTTAGATATTTGGGTTCTGCTTTTTTCTATCACGCCTTGTTTATTTTCCATCTATATGATTTTATTTCTTCCTAGGTGGGACTTGATAGATATTAAGTTTCTGTTTTCTTCTATAATCTTCTCGATTCGTTCTTCTTGATGCCGTTTGAGATCTTGTTTTATATGTCTTCTTATTTCTGTGTTAAGGGTTTTGTATTAAGTTGTACTTCTTTAATTTTTTTGTAGTAGGCTTCTCCGTTGTTGTAGCATGTCTAAAGATATGGCACTTAGTTTTGATTTTTTATCTGATTTTGCTGGTGCTACTTCTAAGCTAGTCTAAGCGTCTAAGCTAGGTAGTTAGGAGTTCTTCAGTGATGGCTGTGTTTAGTTGATCTAGATTTAAGTCTGTTATCTTTAGTTCTTCACCTGTTCTTAATTTGTTTTGGTATTGTTCTTTATTCTCCCTTAATTTTTCTGGGTGGACTTTTTTCTTATAGTGCCCATATTGTCTTCGACCTTTTTTTGTTTAATACTTATTTTAGCCCGTATCATTATGTGATCACTACAAGTAGAGATTGAGTTTATTACTATGACGTCTTCAAAAATGTTCTTTTTGTTTGTTAGTATGTAGTCAATTTCATTTTTGAAATGAAATGAAATTGACTACATACTATTACGGCTATTACGATGTTATGTATTCCATAATTTAATGGAAGCCGTTAAAATATTACATACTACAGGCTATTACGATGCTATGTATTCCATAGATTATTGTATGCCGTTAAACTTTGGAGGCTGAAAGAAATTAAACCTACATAAATAAGAGGTGTTGTAAAGACAACAAGTTATATCAAAATTAATTTATTTTTCGTTTTCACAAATTGACGTGAATTGTATGTGACAAACTGTACTTTTTGCCTCAAAATATTTGTGTCATAAATACCTTATATAAGGGTCTTGGGTTAAACCGACGCCGGGTTGTCGATTTTTTTAAATAAGGTTTGGTTCAAGCAGAAAGAAATGCAGATGTGATTTTGTGTCTCAAGTGACTAGCGGAACGTGCGGCTGTGTGTGGTGTATTCGACGGTACCGAAGCCATCTCTTCGCCTCCAAAATAGAGGAAAATGTGTTAAAGCAAACTCTTTTATTAGTAATAGTGGTTTTGTACATATTCTCTAGTTATTAAATGTGTAGTATCGATTGATAATGCTTTATTTCTTCCTAAGTACAACCCGATCAAGCCAAACACTTAAGGAATCATCGCCGTAAAGTCTGCTTACATATATCGAAGAAAACTCTTTAGCAGTCCGTGGTCCTAAAATATTTGGTACTGTAAATGCTGGAGAAAGAAATTTAACAACTTTTCCCCAAACAATGGGTGGAGATCAGACAAAGTTCTATCAAGAGGTATTCGAACCGCAGTGCTTTCTTACTTACTTACTTACTTACTCCGTGGCGTTACAACCCTTCGTGGGTTTTAGCCGACTCGACAACATGCCTCCACTGTTTTCTGTCTTGAGCAACCTCCATCCAATTCTCCACGCCCATAGTGCTTAGGTCTCCTGCTATATTATCTCGCCACCGGAGACGAGGGCGTCCGCGTGGTCTCCTTCCAGTTGGGACTTCCTCCCACACCAGTCTTACTGTTCGTTCGTCAGAATATCTTCTGAGGTGTCCTGCCCATTGGAGTCTTCTGGACTTTATTTCTTTTATGATGTTGGCGTCTGGGTAAAGTTCTTCAAGCTCTTTATTAGTTCTTATCCTATATTGTCCTGATGTTTCATCAAGCACCGGACCAAAGATCTTCCTTAGGATTTTTCTTTCTCAAACACGTAGTCTCTCTTCATTTGCCTTTGTTATCGTCCACGTTTCGCTTCCATACATCACAACGGGTTGTATGATTGTTTTATAGACCTGTATCTTCGTACGTCGTGTTAGTTGTTTTGATTTTATAAGGTTTTGGAGGGCAAAAATACATCTGTTGCCGGCCTGAATCCTGTTTTTTATTTCTTGTGATCCGTTATTGTCTTCAGTTATTGTTGTTTCAATATACTTGAATTCTCTAACGCGCTCAAAGTAAAAGTCATCGATGGTAATGTTCTGACAGATTCCTTCTCTGCTTTGGTTATTGCGGCTCATATATGTGCGGCAGTGCTTTCGTAATATATTAGATATACCATGCGTATTCTGTATAATAAATAAAGAAATGTTGGGAAGAATGCGCAAAGAACATAAAATAATGAAAACATTTAAAAAAAGAAATCTGGAGTACTTTGGTCATAATGAGGCGGTCTAGATATATGCAATGCTACGACTAATAATGGAAGGAAAGATAAAATGCAAGCACAGTATTTGAACGAGTTTAAGGTAAATTTCTTGGTTAAGAAATTTAAGAAAGTGATTTAATATGAGTTTCCGACAATTATGCAGGAAATATGTAAATAAAGTTAGAATCACTCTACTGATGTCGAACCTCCAACTGAACTAAAGCATCCTACTTTAATAGGAAGATATAAGATAAGAATCATGTAAAATACATAAACAAACCTAAATTTTTATATATTTGTAAATATTATTTTTATCAAACAATATAGCATGTTATAATTCTTTTTTCTTTATTTCAGGTATTTGGCAATAGTATATCCACTCCAACCGAGAATGTCCAAGACTTCTTCAATATTTGCAATAACTTTTATTTGGTCTGCGAGTATGCTACTGCACTACCTTGTTTGTTGTATTCCAGAACAGTTACTCACAAGTAAGTAAAATCATTTTTCATTTCTCATATACACTCTGCCGCCAAATTAACAGGACACAGATTAACAGAAATTCTCTTAAAGAGGGAAAACTCACATTATATCTTTAAGATCTCTAATTTTGATTGTCGATCCCGTATGTTCGAATATAGAACGATAAAGACGACGACTAAACCCAGAGAACTTAATGTCTATGCTTGTTTAACACTGGCCCGATGGTAAAACTTTAGCACGATATAGCACGATATAAAAAGCTATCATAATTTTGTTCCTGATGACTCAAAACCTTTTTATAAAAACTATGGGTTCTGCCTATGTGATAGATATGGAAAGGTTCAATGTGCCATTTCTGGATTTTGATTCAAATATCCGGGATACGGGCTAATTATTGTAAATTTATGAATAAAATGTAATACATTTTGTATCATTGGATCATTTAAAAAGTTATAAAACTGTGAGAATATTTACTTATTTCAAAGCTTTTAACCTACAGAACTCTGGGGTAGCGGGTAGGTACCCTCTATGATCCCGATAGAGGGTAGACTTACTTCAGGGAGGTAGCGCCCCTGCCCACGCGAGCTCCTGGTTTTCCTCTACTCCCAACTTAGGGGAAACCAGGCCCAAACCCCAATATTATCCTACCCAAACCCCAAATTCCTTCCCTATATCCTCCCCCAACTCGCCAACACGTCTGGCCAGCGTGGAGTTTTAAGGCCAAACCCCCCGTAAACATGCAAAACACAAACCAAACACGGCCCTCAGTCCCCGGCAGCTCAAAAATCTCTGACCAAGGTAGCGGACAGAAAAGATTAAGAGCAGAGGGTGCTAAGAATACCCGGGATGGACCAGGCTACCACTCAAGACGGCTAAACTGCACAAGAATACTGCATCTTGCATCCTATAATATAAGAACCCTCTCAACCGATCATAAACTAATAGAACTGGAAAACGAATTAAAAACAATAAAATGGGATGTAATGGTACTTAGTGAAATTAGAAGGAGAGGAGAAGAACAACAAACATTGAAATCAGGACACCTGTTCCACTACAGAGGAGAGGAACATTCATCCAGCGGTGGAATCAGGATCATTGTACATAAAAAACACATACCCAACATAACGAAAATCGAGACCATAAGCACGAGATTCATCCTATTGATATTAAAACTAAACTCTCGTTATAGTTTAAAAGTTATACAGGTCTACGCCCCGACAACTGGACACACAGATGAAGAAGTTGAAAAATTCTATGAGGATGTAGCAGAGGCACAACAAAGAACACGAACACACTATACTGTTCTCATGGGCGAGTTCAACGCAAAACTCGGATTCAAACAAGACCAAGCGGAGATCGCGTTAGGAAAGTACGGATACGGGCAAGAAACGCAAGAGGGGACATGCTTTTAAACTTTCTACATCATCAATGCATGTTTCAAATGAACTCTTTCTTTAAAAAGAAACCCCAAAACAATGGACTTTGATAAGCCCTGATGGCGCCGTCAAAAACGAAATCGACTTTATAATTACAGATAAAAAATATATAACACAAGACGTAAAAGTATTCAACAAGTTCTCTGCTGGCAGCGACCATAGGATGATAAGAACAAAAGTTCCTAAACCAAATTTTAGAAGATGGGTACCACCTGAAAATGCAAAACTGTTTGAACGTACGGTCGAAGAAAAATTACAAAACGAAGAAACAAAAAACATAAACATCGAACAACTAAACCAGAAAATAGTCAAAGCTCTGAAAAAAGCACAAGAAAAATTTTGCCCAAAAACCAAAAAGACGAAGAAAAACTAAGTCTAAGCACGAAAACTCTATTAGAGGAAAGAAGACAACTAACAGATAAATACAGAACCAATCTAACAAAAATGAGACAACTCAACAAACAAATCACTAAGAACATCAGAAAAGATATAAGAGACTACAACACCAGAGAGATATCAAAAGTCATAGAAGAGAACAAAAGTTTAAAAGTCTTCAGAAAGAAAACAGCAAATAGGAAAGAAAAATATTTACAAACTGTAAAACACAAAGGGCGAAATAATAACAGATAAACAGAAAATTCTACAAACCGTCGGAAAATTTTACAGCGAACTCTACAGCAAAACAGAAGAAAATGTTCCAACCGACAACATACTAAAGGTTCTAAACCAGGGCTCGGAAGACATACCAGATGTTACTGTTGATGAAATCAAAAAAGCTCTCCTACAAATGAAAAATAATAAGTCACCTGGCGACGACGGGGTCGTTGCCGAAGCCATAAAATTAGGAGGCGAGAAACTGATACAAATGCTTTCCATACTTTTCACAGAATGCCTTGAAAGAGGAACAACACCATCACAATGGCAAAATGCAGTGATCATTCTAATGTTTAAGAAAGGAGATTTAACAAATCTCGTAAACTATAGACCAATTAGCCTCATCTCACACATATACAAGCTTTTTACAAAAGTCATAACAAACAGACTTTCGAACAAAATGGACTTTTACCAATCATGCGAACAGGCAGGATTCAGGTCAGGCTTCGGCACAAACGACCATCTACAAGATATTAAAAGCCTCATCGAAAAATGTATAGAGTACGATAAACCCCTCGTCCTAATATTTGTGGATTATGAGAAAGCATTCGACACAGTAAAACCAGAAAATGCTAGAAGCTTTAAAAGAGTGCCGAATAGATCACTGCTACACCACTGTCATCAAAAATATCTATGATAATGCCACGGCATGCGTCAGACTCCATGAAGATACACACAAGTTCAACATTCATCGTGGAGTTCGCCAGGGCGACACCATTTCACCAAAACTGTTTACAACATTATTGGAATACATGTGTAAGCGTGCAAACCTAGACGAAAAGGGCATAAACATAAACGGAGAGCAGCTTAGTCACCTCAGGTTCGCGGACGATATAGTCCTGATAACAGACCGCATAGATCATGCCATCAAAATGTGCGAAAGACTCTACCATGCCTGTACACAAGTGGGTTTAAAGATCAATAACTCAAAAACACAAGTGATGACAAACCTTGTTCTGAGTGAGAACATCAACATAGCTGGAACAAGTATAGAACAAACATCAGCATACAAATATCTGGGACACGAAATTCGCTTAAGTAGAGATAACCAGACCAATGAACTAATACGTAGAATAGGGTTGACATGGGCAGCTTATGGAAAGCTAAGAGATGTTTTCCAATCAGCTCTTCCCATCTGCTTAAAGAGAAAAGTCTTCGATCAATGTGTGCTGCCGGTTCTAACCTATGGTGCGGAGACGCTAACACTTACTAAGACGTCCGCAAACAAAATTCGAACAACACAGAGGGCAATGGAACGGTCCATGTTGGGATTAACACTGAGAGACCGAATACCCAACACAGAATTGCGCCGCAGATCGGGAGTAACCGACGCAATCAAAAGAATATCAACCTTAAAATGGAACTGGGCAGGGTACGTCGCGAGAACGAAGGACGGCAGATGGACAAAACGCATTCTTGAGTGGAGACCCAGACAAGATGCCTTTAGGAATAGAGGACGACCACCAACAAGATGGACGGATGACCTGAAACGGACACATCAAAATTGGATGCAGGCGGCTCAGGACAGAAATTTGTGGGTGAACTACGGGAGGACTATGTTCAGCAGTGGACGAGTATGGGCTGAATGATGATGATGATGATGAACCTACAGAAGTTCAATTTTAGAAATATTTTGTAAAGATTTGCAATATGTGCCATATTTGCAATTTGGCTTCTCTCTATTTAAAAATGTTTACCAAAAATATAATATAAGTTTACTTTTACAATGATTGGAATACTTAAGTTATATTTATTTGAATTAAAAATATTACATTTTTGTTTCAGCGTAAAAAATAAACTGCGAACTGGTTGTATACTTGTGTGGCCAGATGAGAAACATTATGGTTCAACTTATGATTTATGGTAAGTAGTTTTTAACGAAATATTTTAACGATTTATTTTAATATTACAAGAAACAATGTATTGTTTACGATGTTATATCCTATACCATTGTACAAAGTTAAGTAGTGGACTCTACCTGCAAGAAAATTCAGGCTTTTTAAAAATCGCTTTATAATCAAATCCTAAAAATTTCTAATACCGGCCACGTTACTTATCAGGATGTGTTATTAGAAAGCCAAAAAAGAACGGTTAATCACAATAAAAACAGCCAAAATCGAATACCTCGGTCACATCATCAGGAACAGCGAAAGATATGGATTGCTACAACCAATTTTACAGAATAAATAAGAAGAAAAACGGGACCCACGAAGGCAAAGGATTTTCTTTCTGATCTAGGTATGTGGTTCAACCAGGGATGTGTAAGAGAGGGGATATGACATAAGGTGAAGTAGATGGGTTTACTTCCGTCATATTGGATAGTACTCTATGTCAAAGTGTTAATTTCAAGTAGTGGTGAATGAGAAATTTTTTATAAATATTTTAGACTTTTTTGTTTGATTTTTTAACATGGCTGCGTATGTATTGAGATTTTGTGCAAGTAACAATCGATTAAATAACCAAAGCTCCACCAGGACCTGCCCGTCACCACATTGGAGAGTACATAGTGTCAAATTAAGTGGTCCCATATAGTAAATATAGAAATATAGTTTGTGTCATATCCCCTCTCTTACATATGTCTGGGTTCAACACAACAATCACAAATCTTTTTAAGGCATATAGAGCGTATGCAATAGAGAGATTGCCATGATGGTCGCCAACATCCGAAACGGATAGGCACTATAAGAAGAAGAACCAATATTTAATAGGATATAAAAAAGCTTTCGGCACTATTTTAATAAAAATTAATTACACTCTAACCTATTTTTATTTATTTATGTTATA
>OU898277.1:150199555-150375827 GCA_918026665.1 Diabrotica balteata | reverse complement strand
CTAATTTTTATCATTTCTTTCATACGATTTTCTTCTTGTCTTCTTATGTTTTTGGCCTATTGGTTTAGTTCTGCTATTTTGCGATTGCCTCTGATATATTGTTAATAATAATAAGGTTTAATAAGCTGTTTTCTCACGTCCTCTAGGATTGTCTTATCGTTGGCTGTAACATTATGTTGGAGTATGGGCTTAAAAAAAAAGAAGAAAAGTGCAGTGAAACCACCTATAGTAGATCTTATTTCACCTTTTCTGTTTGATGTCTATCTTAATTATTGATACCTCGTCCCAGAGTTTTTATCATTAAAAATACTGTGATTTTTTTAAAGGCTAGACACGCTTTGCACAATTTTACTTTGCACAAAAAGGCTATCCCCATCAAAAAGTCCTTACTACCATAATTCAATTTTTTTCATTTTTTTACGTTCTATGTGATTAAACAATAGGACTCAGCCCAATTTCAACCTGACACCCCCTTCCCCACTGACTTCCCTTAAAAACGTCAATTTTTTGTTTTCATTTTGTTTCGGCGGGTTGGAATCAATTTGAAAATTTCAAAGTCCACACGCATATTTAAGGCTCTTTAAAAACCGTGTATTTTCTATAGACCCATAAGTTGAGTGTACTTACTTACTTACTCAGTAGCGTTACAACCCTTCGTGGGTTTTAGACGACTCGACAACATGCCTCCACTGTCCACTGGTTTAGTGTACATAACCTATAAATAGGTTCATTTTTTTTTCGAAAAAACGTATCAACTTTTATTTGAAGATAGCTGCATGTCTAAATTTTTTTTTTCTATTTTGTGTATATCTCTTATTTTTCCAGATTTTTCCGTCAGGCGCACAACCTTCAAAACTCCAAAAAACCTAGTTTTTAAGGGTGTTTTGGGAATTGTTTCCATTTTATAGACTTAAAAATAAATCAAATAAGCGTTTTTATAGGTTGTATATAATTTGAACTGTGTCCCTTATGACATTCAAAAATTGGGCGAATCACCTTTAGACTCCCCAAAAACTGTTTTTCAGGGTGTTTAAGGAAGTTTTTGCGGGGTTAATTATACTTTTTGAGATCGATACAATCTAAATAAACTTTTTGATTTTTTAAGTTTTATGTGAATAAAAAATAAGACAGTGCAATGTTACTTCGTCACTCCCTCACCTATCCCAACAATTTTTTGGTTTTTATTTATTTTTTTCGGTGAGCTGCAATCAACTTAAAAAGTTCAAAAAATTTACAACCACAGTCGTTTACAAAACTTATATAGACAAAAACCCGAATAATTGTTTTTTACTCGTTTTTCGGGGATTTTCCCTATTTTATATACTTCAAAATATATCAAATAAAGATTTCTATATAATTTGAAGCAACTGAGTCCTTTAGAACATTCAAAAATCGGGCAAAACATTTTTAAAATCCCAAAAACCACGTTTTTTCAGGGTTATTTAATCATGTTTTTTTAGATCAATACAACCAATTGCAAATCCAATTCATCAAACAAATTCATTTCTCAAAGCAGCAAGTGCAAGCAGGTTTTCAAGGGTTATTCGGGAATATTTACTGAGTTTACTCGACTTTTTTACCTTTCTAGATATAACATGAGACGGAATTTTACAATCCCGTAAAATCTCCAAAAACACTAGAAAACCGAGTTTTCTGCATGTTGCAAAAAATTTCTAGTTTCTGTGAATATGGGAAATACATCATTTCTTGTTATTTTATAAAAATTTTAAAAACATGCTGCTTAATGATATAGAAAAGTAAAAAAGTTGAGAAAATCCAGTAAAAACTTTGGAATAACACGTAAAACCTTATTTTTCGCAAAAACACTTTTTATGCGAGAAAGCATTGCTTCTTTAAAGCCTGAAAATATTCTGTGGGGCAGGGGTGACAGGTTAAAGTTGCGGTGAACATAATTTTTTATTCACGTAGAACGTAAAAAAAATAAGAACAATAACTCTAGGAGTGAGGGAATTTTGTCTATCTAACGGGGGTACACTCTGGGACAATATTTAATAAATTCACTATTTACATATTTGACAATATCCTTTAAATAATATAATATAGAATGATGGTAAAATATGGTTGAATATCTTCAATATCATTATTGAACATCTTTAATCATCACCAATATTATCATCATCACCATGTTATCATCTATAATACCTACCTACAATCTTCAAATCAAAACCTGAACCCACTGATAGTGCCGGCAGGGACCTTTTTTCCTATTTTTAATAACATTTATTTGATGAGATTTGAGTAGATCTGAGTATGTTATAGTATAGCTCTGCACAAAATTGAGCTATTCTCAATAAAGCTAGTATGTTTCACATTGTTCTACATCATCATTCTGGCTTTACAACCCTGCATGGGTCCTAGTCTCCTTAAGAATTTATATCCAGTCATCAATATCTATCGCCAAGCACGTATTCCCATATTTCTCATGTCTTCATCGATGTTACCAAGGAACCTTGTTCTGGATCTTCCTCTTCTTCTCTGCCCAATGCGTCTATCAAGGAGCATTTTTCTAGCTGGGCCATTTTGTTCAGTCCGCATTATATATTCTATCCACCTCAGACGTCCTATCTATGTGTTACAATTTGTATATTGTATAAAGTTCCAAGGTGCATGGTCTTCTCCACTTTCCATTGTCATTCACTGCTCCATAGATTCGGCCTTCTTCTTTCGAAACATCCTAACGTTTTCATTCGTAATGTTTTCATTATTTTTTGTTAGGTTCAGGTGTCTGAACCATATGTTAGGACGGCGTATCACATTTTTACAATCTTATAAAATACTCTTATTTTAAAACAAAAATCAACGAATATTTACCATACCAACACTATTATTATCTTTATCGCTTCATCGTTTATTGTATTAAGTTTAAATACCTAAAGTTAAAGCGAAATAGATCCGGTTTTACCGGAATATTTAACGATATGTTATTAAATATTCAAGTCTGTAATCTTATTAATTAATATGTATTTAATTATATTTTAATAATCTTACCGGAAATCATGGATTAGTCGAAAATTTAGGGTAAAAAAAATAGGAATATTGAACAACATTGAACCAAAAGGAAACAAAACGTACACTAAGTTTTCTTACCGTGCATTAAAAACACGGCGTTCTAATTGATCAAATCTTGACAAAAATATTGTCGTAAATTCAATTTGAAAGACACAACAAAGTCTGCGATCGGACTAAACTCTGGCAATCTTTTTCGCTCCAGGAATTAAACCCATTCGTTGTAGTTGTGAACTGTGATTCACGAATCGGTCGTTCCAGAACCGATCATGATAAAACAAAAAAAAATTATTTTGGATGACAAACAGGTAGGTTGCAGAACATCTCACTTCTGTCCACGGATATGATCAACTTAATCCTGAAGCAGAGTCTTTATATAAACAAGATGTGGATCCCAGCGCTACAAAATGTGAAATCTCTTCCCAGACTTTCAAAAATTACAGTACCAATTTGGACCAACCTATTAATTCTCGAGAACAGTCGATGGCCATAAATAGCGCATATTATATTCGAGGAAGATCATCAGCAAGTGATAAACAATTAGGTCCATTGCCCCAGGGCATTTGATAATGTCTGCTGCAGTTGCAAACGGAACATTAAGAAGAAATAGTTTCCGACCAAGAACGGTTGACTACATCTGTGTTTAGTGTCCTTGGTTCCCGACCACGGTCCATAACCTCCACAAGAATTCTTTATTAGAAAAATAGTTTTATAATTTTATAAAAAAATCTCAATTGGAGCAGTAAAATTTTCTGTTCTTGTATTAGTAGGTAAGAAAATTTGTTCTATCAACAGGAATAAAATGTGCGTCATATTTCAGATAGATTGGAAAAATAATAAATATAAGTTAACTTATGGACACCGACAATAAAGAAATCAATAATTATTTACCATTTCATTTTTGTTATGAGAGCCAAATCAAGTCCCGAAGTTTATTAATATTGACAGTATTATCATTACAGCAGGGTTTAGCTATCGATATACTGTGTGACTATTTATTCGTATTAGCACATAACAATCAAACGCTTTCAGTACAGAAAAAAATTCAACATACAAATTAAAATAAGCAAAAACACGCAGAAACAAATATATTTAAACCATTTAAATGTTGAAAACTTTGTTTTCAAACTTCCACAAAATTTATTTTAACTATTATCACTACAGCTGTTTCGGCTGATAGCCTTTCTCAAGTGATCTATTTTTGGCTTGGGTTTACAAATTTATAGTCTCTAATGAAATAGGTTGAGGAGGGGAGAACTGTTTATCTCAAGTTGGTCATTCAGAATTATATCTGTGTTTTTTAATTTGTTGATTTCCATAGATTGTAACAAAGATAGCTTAACGCCTTTATTTTGAATGTGAAGAATTTTAAATTTGTCATTAAAAGAATGATTATGATCTAGAAGGTGAAGTGCGTATGTCGAATCTGTTTTTCTATTCTTGAAAGCCCTTTTATATTCTGCTATTCGTTTATCAAAGTTTCTACCAGTTTGACCGATGTAAGTTTTTGGGCAGTTGCCACATTGAAGTTTATACACACCACTATTTAAGTGTTTTTTATTTTGGCTCTTGTTATTTTTAATATATTTACCTAGGTTGTTATTTGTTCGGAAAGCTGGTGTTATTCCTTTCTTTTTTATGTGTTTGGCAATTTTTGTTGTTATTTTGCCTGTATATGTAATCGAACAGAAGGTACTGGGTTTTTTCTCTGGTGGTGGAAATACTATTTTCAGGGCTTTCTTGTGTAGTTTTTGATTTAACATTTTATTAATTGTTTGTTCGTTGTATCCGTTGTTTACTGCTATTTGCTTAATTATATTTAATTCTGTCTCAAAGTTGTCTTTTGACATCGGAATTTCTGTTAATCTATGTAACATACTATGATAAGCTGCCAGTTTATGTTGTGTTGGATGGGATGATGAATTGTGTATAGTCGTGTCAGTATGGGTAGGTTTGTGAAATATGAAGAAGTCATGTTTGTTTTGAAGTCTCCTAATTTAAAATTAAAAGCTAAAAATCTATGGAAATCAACAAATTAAAAAACACAGATATAATTCTGAATGATCAACTTGAGACAAACAGTTCTCCCCCTCCTCAACCTATTTCATTAGAGACTATAAATTTGTAAACCCAAGCCAAAAATAGATCACTTGAGAAAGGCTATCAGCCGAAGCAGCTGTAGTGATAATAGTTAAAATAAATTTTGTGGATGTTTGAAAACAAAGTTTTCAGTGTTTTATTGTTACATAAAATGAATTTCCATCAAGTACCGGTCGAATCCATCAATCATTTAAATGTTATACTTAATAAAAAAAAGTTTCATATTTTTGTAAAAATATAGTGTATACAATGTTTCACCAGCGCACAAAACGTAACATAATATTTCTAATGATCACTTACTTGCTGACAACGAAGCTGCTGCTGAGATCGGTCGACTCCTTTGTGCTGAAGAGTTAAGACCATACTGGTCAGTCGCGTATGACGGCCATTCGCCATAGATGGCATTGGGTAAGTACGTGGTGCTTCGGTGATGATTGTGGTTGTTTGTAAAAGTTGTTGGCAACCTACTGAAACCAGGTAACGATGTGGATGAGGAGGTTACTTTAGGATAGTCTTCTGCTAAGGACAAGGATCCTGTTGTGTTAACACCTGAAAATAATAAAATATATGTTACTATTTGATATGTATCAGTGATAATTGATGTTTTAAAAATGCCATTTATAAAAAAGAACATAAAATAAGATGTGAGTGCGTTAGTTGAGTTAAAACATAAATAGACGGAATTCTGGCGGAAAACCAATTTAAGAATGGTATTCTTGCAAATATGTACTTAGTATATCATACTATAATAAACATAATGGCCCGTCAAAGTCAATGTATCTATCAATAATTTTTCTAGTGAGGAATTTCTGGGACAAGCGAAAAACACCAACATAAAAACTTTTATTTAAAAAAATCCTTTAAGAAAGGTATATATTCTAAAAATGCATTTTCGTATTATATCATAGAACGTTTTTGGACTAATAAGTCCATCATCAGTGCAACTTTTCAGTTGCTTGAGTTCCTTCAGTTGCTATCGAGAACCCATAGGGACACCTTTTCTTGGGTTGGCAACCACTGGGAGTCTTGAGTTGTCATAATGTAAATCTGTTTAAAACTACATCATTTATATTTTGTTACCCACATATTTAGTGGCTTAACTCATGTATACCTGGTAACTGCACTGATGATGAACTTATTAGTCCGAAAACGTTCTGTGATATAACCGGAAAGAGCATTTTTAGAATATACATAACTTTTATACAGGATTTTTTTTAAATAAAAGTTTTTATCATTTATGGTATACAGCCAACTACAGGAATTTCATTTTCCTTGTGAATTTTAACAAAAAAAGTGATATAATGCGTATATTTTCATTCATTTATTATTTTCTCCCTTTAAAACTAGATCCTAGTCATTGTATCAACAGAAAACTGGCAATTAAGTTTCGAGAGTGTTGGTATAACAATTTTATTTATATTATTATAATTTTCCCTTACCATTTCCCCCAATATACTCTCTTTTTGCATCCCTACATCGCTCAATAAGAACCTAAGGCTGTGAGAAGCAATGCTGCAGGTCATCCTGCGAAAATCTGTTAAGAAGGTGAGCCGATTTTTATTACACGTCCTTTATTGACTCTTGGCCGACTACTTTCAGCAATGATTTGATTTTTGGGAACAGCTAGAAGTCGCAGGGTGCTAGATTTGGCAAAAAGAGTGGCTACTGCAAGAGTGTGGCCTGGTTTTATCCAAACAGTCTTTAAGAGCATATTTCGTCATGGAGAATCCAGGAGATCTTTTTCCACAGTTAGCGGAATTAGTAAATACCTATTAACTGTCGAAAAACTTGTAGTGCCCATTTCATGTGAATTACCTTGGACTTGCTCATCCTTGCTTCCACTCCATTGCTGCTTGGTTTTAGGTTCATATTGAAAAATGCATATTTCGTCACAAGCTATGATCCTGAGTTATTTTTGATACATTCCATGGTGTCAGAACAAATGTCTTTACGATGCAACATGAGAACACTGATGAAACCAAGATTTTTATAGAAAGACTAGGGATTTAGTTCAAGATAAAACATTTAAACCAGCTTCAAGTGAAGCTGGTTTTAATTATATTAAAAATAATTAAAGCAATGAATATAAAGGAAATAATATAAACAATCACTATAACAGAAGTGGTCATTGTAAAGACTGAGTAATGATTACATATTTGTTATCACAATTAAAAGAAAATGTTTAGAAGTAACTCTTTATGTACTTTTTGTGGTATTGTATGTATAATAAATGTGTCTTAAAGACTTATCTGCGACTTTTATTTTATTGAGGTTTTTGTTATCAAAATTAAGCCAATATAAATGCCGCTTCCCGAAAGCCAAACTGGATAACGATTAAAAATACCAGCAAAAAGTGCGGTACCACGGTTGGTCGAAGTTTTTATACAATTATAATTTAGTAATTTATCTCGGTAAATATATTTTTTAAATATTTACCTACATGTTTATATTACAAACTTTATTAGATGAAGAAAAGTAACAGCAATATATAGTAAAATAAACTTAATACTTAGCTATACGAAGATGTATTAAGATATTTAGTACTTTAGACTATATAGTGTTTCTTTAAGATTTTATCCTAACACCTAAAAATCAGATTAGACAGCAAAATTGGGCTCCCATTTTGTGTCATAGTTTTAGACTTATTATTGTTTTATAAAAAAATTAAATTATGTAAAATTGCGCGTAACAATGATAGCCTCTTTCGGAATCAGATCTAACGTTTGAATAAACCATTATTCACAAACATCATTCCCCATTCATGTCATCATTCCCATTCATGGCATCAAAACCCGCTGTTTTATATAGATTTGAGAATGGCGTTGGTTTCATGCATCTCGTTACTATCCTGGATGTCTCATTTAGAGCAGTATCAACTTGTTTGGCGTGGACAGATCTGCCTCAAACGGGGCACGAATATTCAGCTGTTAAGAAACACAGTGCCTGTGCCGTTGTTCTTAAAACGCCAGGACGTACACCCCATTTACTTCCCGTTAGCTTTCTGATTATGCTGTTCCTAGTTGTTACTTTCCCTCTCGTTTTATGCAATGTCTTAGGGATTTCTGCAGGTAGTACGATGTCATTGTTTTTAAGGCAGTTTCGAGTTTCTTCTCCACTTCATTAAAACTATTTCCTTGAGCACATATTGTAAGATCGTCAGCATAGAGGAAGTGCTTGGTTTCGCTCTATTCTCTCTATTCGCTCTTCTATTTTTCTTTGCATTATATTTTGAAGTAGTGCGTATTTATGTCCTCTCATCAGGTGATCCAAATATTCGAGTTTTATTCATTTGATTGTTGACACAATTTTTGGGTCTTTTCCTATCCTTCGTATTACTTAAAAGTTTGTGACTCTTTCAACCCAACTTATCTTCAGCATTCGACGGTAGCACCACGTCTCGAAACTTTCAATATTTTTTATGTTGTTCTGTTTGAGAGTCCAGGCCTCTACACCATATAATAGCGTGTTAAATACGTAGCCCCTTAGCATTCTTAATCGTAGAGGGATGCTTATATATCTGTCGCAGAAGAATTTCCAGTTAAGAAACACAGTGCCTGTGCCGCTGTTCTTAAAACGCCAGGACGTACACCTCATTTACTTCCCGTTAGCTTTCTGAGTATGCTGTTCCTAGTTGTTACTTTCCCTCTCGTTTTTATGCAGTGTCACGGAATTCTGCAGGTAGTACGATGTCACTGTTTTTAAGGCAGTTTCGAGTTTCTTCTCCACTTCATCAAAATTATTTCCTTGAGCACATATTGTAAGATCGTCAGCATAGAGGAAGTGCTTGGTTTAGCTCGGCTTAGGTTGTTCGTTTGTGTATATATTGAAGAACATTACTGCCAAAACACTTCCCTGTGGAAGACCATTTTTTGAACTCTCCACCTACTTACTTTACCCTCCACCTACTTACTTTACCCTTCAGCATAACTAAAAACGTCTGTTTTGCAGTAAGGAAGACAAAACGTCTGTTTTGCACACTTTTCTTAACCCAGGCTACAGCAACCACACGAAGAAATAAGGACAGACGTCACAGATATCATGGAGCGCACAGCATGGCTGAAGTGAAACTGGGCGGCCGTGGCCAGAATAAATGACTGGCAGTGAACCCAAAAAATTACAGTGTGGAGACCATGAGCAGATAAAAGCAGAGGTAAACCACCTACATGATGGACAGACGACGGTAGAACTGGTAGAAATTAGGAAAGACATACTTTAGATGTAGAAGGCTGGATGATGATGATGATGTTTTGAAATCTTCCACAAAACTTTCAGAACTTCTGATATGCAAAATAATAATCATTTTTCTTTTCTGATCGAGGATTCAGATCCATCGATATAACTCACAAGAATGCCTGCCTACCTGCTTTTTTCTTGTCGGTATTTAAAAACTGTATATGTCTGTGTTTATCTATGTTTCGTATAAATAATATTAAATGTTTCTATTTTCTTCCTTTACTTTTTGATACTTAAATTGTCTTTGAAAAGTTTTCATGATTTAATTGTAGATAATTTCGGATAGTCCCTGTTTTCTTGAACACATGGAACAATTTGACCAAGCCAAAAAACATGTATTTAATCTTCTTTTATGTGGCCCATCGATTTTAATTTGCCATCAGCCTGGAGAAATTTTAGTGGTTTGAAGAGGTCTATGTTTGCTTTGATTAATTTATAAATTGTGGTCTGCCATAAAACATCATAACACCAATTGTATATACAGTAACATCAGCAGATGCGCCCGAATTTTGTTTTATTATTACGTAACACTATATTAAGAAAGGTATTTTATTTAAAGATCATGCACCTGGTTTTGGTCTTTTAGATTGTGTCTGTACAGTCTCTATATTCCCTATTCTATTTACACAAATCTTCTAAAACTAATTACGCTTCTAAAAAGCCGACTTAAAAGATTTGAACATCTCGTAGTTAATAGCTGTTCAGGATAATTTTGCAATGAAAAAGGTGCAGGATAACTCAACATACATCATTTTTACGACCTCTTTATTTTGAAACTGTTGGATTTTTTGAGAAGCGCAGCTAATACTTTAGTCGGTTACCCTCACTCCTTTTACTCTAGGCGGAACGCAAGTAACTCTTTGTTTACAACACTCCTGTTTAAACAATTTTCAATAATTTTGTTTGCTAAAAGTTTTGTTCAAAAATTAAGACTTTTCTTATAAAAGATTGGTTAATTTCAGTCCTTAATGTTGCTAATTAACGCAAGAGTGATTAGCTATTAGCTAGCAAGGGGCTATCTTGGTGAATTATTTTTTAGCCATTTAATTTGAACTAAAATAAATTGTTAAATAACAAAGTTATTGTACTTATAAGCTTAAAAAGTACTATTGATTTTTAAATCATTTTGTGTATATAAAAGTAATTTAAACGTTTGTTTTCATTGGTTGTTAGTACACATCTTGGAGAAGAAAGTAAGCTCCGGATTATTGATATCCATTCAGTCAAAATATCTGGAGCAGCCTTAGAAATAATTATCTCATTTTTCTTTAAATCTTGTAAACAAATTAAATTTCGCAAAAACTATTCATCCGATCTGGCCCATCTTTTCAACACAATTCGAACATGATAAGACAAACAAGTTCAAACAAGGTACATTTAAACAAAAGATTGATTTTTTATATATCAAAAATTCGATTACTGCGTCATCGACGATATAATTTTATACCTCTACCTGCTCAGCAGTTAGTACCTAACGTATTAAAATATTTTTAAGGAACAATTAAAAATCCGTTATTTAAAATATTATGACCTAAGTCACCTTGAAAATAAAATTGGAATATTTTACTTTGCAGGTTCTTTGACATTTTTAAGTTTAAATATTTTTTTAATTATCGTTCTTTTAAACAATTAAAGTTGACAGTGTAAGATAAATGTAAAACAAATAGGCATCTTTGCATGTCATATTTCTCTCTGTTGTCAAATTTTTCATTTGACAAAACCAGACGAGAATTAATTACGCTTTTTTAAGAAGAAATTTATATATTTTCTTGGACGACATTATTGATAACGTTAATGTTTCAGTTAAATATTTAGAAAAATATCAAATTAAGTATTAAACCTTCATCTTTCACTCTTTGTAATTACACCTACCTCAAGAGTATTTATTGTTTAATTGTTTATAAATTCTTCTTCTTCTTCTTGTGCCACTCCTATCGGAGATTGGAAATCATCATGGCTATCCTGACCTTGTTTACAGCTGACCTAAAGAGTTCATTAGTGGTACAGCCAAACCACTCTCTCAAATTATGCAACCATGACATTCTTCTACGGCCTGGCTTCCATTTTCCTTCTATTTTTCTTTGCATTATATTTTGAAGTAGTGCGTATTTATGTCCTCTCATCAGGTGAACCAAATATTCGAGTTTTATTCATTTGATTGTTGACACAATTTCTGGGTCTTTTCCTATCCTTCGTATTACTTAAACGTTTGTGACTCTTTCAACCCAACTTATCTTCAGCATTCGACAGTAGCACCACATCTCGAAACTTTCAATATTTTTATGTTGTTCCGTTTGAGAGCCCAGGCCTCTACACCATGTAATAGCGTGCTAAATACGCAGTCCCTTAGCATTCTTAATCTTAGATTGATGCTTATATATCTATTGCAGAAGAATTTCCTCATGTTTATGACGGTGGCTCTGGCAATTTCGATACGTCTTTTTATTTTATTGTTTTGATCTCTAGTTTCGTTGAAGTCCCCAAGTATTTGTAACTTGATACTTTTTCAATTTGAATATCGTTTTTATTAATATGTGCTGGTTGTGTCATGTTTTTACTGAAGACCATATACTTGGTTTTTTTTTATATTAATATTTATGCAATTGTTGCAGGCAATATTTATATTTCTAAGTCATCGTTGTAATATTCTTCTACTGTTCTTGCAACTAGTACAGTGTCGTCTGCGGATTAAATATTATTTACAACCTCTCCATTGATTACGATTCCTTCGTTTGCTTGTAAATGGGTTTCCTGACAGATGCTTTCACTATAAACATTAAATAGCAGCGATGATAAAATGCATCCCTGTCGTACTCCTCTACGTATTTCTATTGCTTGTGATATCTCATTTTCTAATTTTATGTTAGCTTTCTGATTCCGATATAGATTGAGAATTATTCGCAAATTTTAATTATCTATGTCCTTTCTTTCAAGAGTGTCTCTTAGCTTATCATGGTGTACTCTGTCAAACGCTTTTCAAACGCAATATCGATAAAACATGCATGTACTTCCTGTCCTGATAAACGTCTAGGCATCTTTGTGTAATAACATTCAAACCGAAGAGAGCTTCTCGAGTACTTAGTCCTTTTCTGAACCCCATTTGAGTATCACTAATATCTTAATCCAACTTTTGATAAACTTGGTTGTGGATGACTTAGAAATATAAATTAGATAATAAGAAATATTTTAAAACTCAAAATGCTTGTTATCAAATGAATAAATACTAACGGCCATATGTAATGACATTCTACGCTGCTGTGTCCTCTAATATAATAAAAAGATTGATAATATGCAATCATTTTGAGGTTATGTTCAGAGGAGTGTAAAAGTTCTATTTCGATTGCAAAAAAATGTTCTCCTTAATATGTTTAAACAACAGTAAGGTTAAGCAATACATTTCTATTGCCTCGTACTTGTAATAATGAGCCACCATTGTCACGTTCATCTTCAAAATATTAAATTCAATTCTATTTTATCTGCAGCTGCTATTAAGTTACGCTAATTTTGTTGCAATATATTTAAATCAATCGGCAGATTCGCAATTTAAATCATAATTGATAAATTTAAGATAGATTCAAACCAATATTCTATATTTGCTCTGAAATGAATACACCTATACATGTTTTACAACACCTCTATCAAACCAATAATCTTAGAAGACATATCCTTTATAAGTAGTTGATGCACAAGAATGTGATAATTAATCAAAAATATATACGCAATTAAAAAAAAGAAACATTGAAGTATTTCTGGAGCAATCGTGGAAGTTTTCCGAAAAGAACCTCCCTCCACTACCAAAATAATTATACAAGCTTCAGAAATCTGAACACAAAGCAATCAAAGGTATTTTATACTGGACACTGTTCACTCAGAATAGGGCGCGGAAAAGGCCTTTCATTCCCGATAAATGTTTGCTGCTCTTACTTAGATATTTTTGATTCGCTTATTGCGATGAATCATTCCACATTCTTCTTGTATATTGTTTGTTGCATGACTTGGCGTTTATTACAACTTTCTTTCACTTATTTCGATCTGTACATAGGTCCGTCCAATTTCGCACTTTCAGAATTTTGATATTTATCACGTCCTGGTCCTCTCATCTTTCTCTAGGTCTTCTCCTTCGTCTTTCAGTTGAACCAGTTTCCATCTGGTGACCTTCTTAATCAATATGTAGTTTTCCCCTCTATATGTCTTAGCCATCTCAATCTCTGCACTTCAATAAATCTAACTATATCTTCTCCCTTCATTCTATCTCTTATTTCATGGATTATTCTTCTTCTCATTTATTCACAATTCTTTTGAGGATTTTCCTTTCCAATATTCTTAATCTTTCTCTATCTTTATTTGTCAGGCAACTTGTCTCAGCTGCATATGTAACTAGGTCTTCTCCTTCGTCTTTCAGTTGAACCAGTTTCCATCTGGTGCCTTCTTAATCAATATGTAGTTTTCCCCTCTATATGTCTTAGCCATCTCAATATCTGCACTTCAATAAATCTAACTATATCTTCTCCCTTCATTCTATCTCTTATTTCATGGATTATTCTTCTTCTCATTTATTCACAATTCTTTTGAGGATTTTCCTTTCCAATATTCTTAATCTTTCTCTATCTTTATTTGTCAGGCAACTTGTCTCAGCTGCATATGTAACTACTGGTCTAATTGCACCTGCTCCTTCCAGTTCTAAGTCTCCATTCACATCTTTCGTCCTGGTCTTATGGTCGTACATCTCTCTCTGACATTTTGAACAGGTAACAACTGTTGCTACTGTCAGTTGCTACCTAGGATCAATGTAAAAACTATGTTTCAGGTCCAGCAACCCTAATTGGGAGCCAACCCTAATTGGGAGAAAATCTGTTTTAAATATAATACTGCCTATATTTTCGGAAAATAATGTATCATTACAAAAGAGCAGGCGTAAAAACGTATATTCCTAGTGAAATACCATTCCAAATAAATAAAAACATTCACATTTGTACTATTTCTAGCATTTGTAGTATTATAAAGCAAATATAATATGCACTATGTTACTTCTAGTGTAAATAACACTGACCTAGGTAACAAATTTGATATGTTTTTTATTGTATTAGTCAATTCTCAAAATATTTTATCACGCTTAACAAAAATGATTTTCAAGAGCAAAACAGCATAAAACAGTAGATAAAACAAATGACATTCAAAAATATTAAAATTGCATTATATTTAGATGATCGAGTTCATTGGGTTATCCGCGACATCAGTTTTTAATTTAAGTAATTATACCTGATAAAAATTACTACAGGTCAGTAATAAATTGAGCAATCAACTGGTATTTACTACATTAAAGTTGAAGTAAACAAAAGTGTTTTAGGTGTCTATGTGTTTGTAGGGTACACTTCATATCGTGTCTTATCTTTGTAATTATAATAACTTCTAGTCATATTAAAACTAGTATTCACTGATTGAGAAGCCTTTTACAGTATAGATTACAGGCAGTGGAAGAAGCTTTAGTAAAGTCACATAAATTGGATTTGGGTATTATCTTTTCTTTTATAAAAGTCACCTTTTTCATCTCGGTCATAGAGCAACCAATTTGTTGTTCATGTTCCACTAACTATTATAAAAGTTTTCTGACCTTCGACAGACCTGTATATACTATAAGTTCTCCGCCAATACCCAATATACCTTTTATTTTGTAGCCATATACGTAGAGTTCTTATATTATGGCTAAATGAAATCTAACCTCATATCAAGAGTAAGTTCTGTAAAAGCTGCCTTACTTTAACGGAGGTTCTCTTGGAGCAACTTTTTTATCAAGTACTCATACCATCTTCTCTTTATTTCAACATGGGTTCTTCATTATTCCTTCACTTCTCTTAATCTGCCGCAAGTGTGTCTAGTTCTTTGATGATTTGACCCTTGTTTTAGTAGCAATGCTTTATAACCTTTTATCCCTTTGGGTGTTTTTAACTGTTCATACAGCTATGCAGACTATCTATCCTTAGCAGTAGCTGTAGCGAGCTTCGCTTCTCTTTTTGTTACCTTGTATATATCCTTATCTTCAAGGCTGATATAGGCTTTGTCAAGGCTATAATCCCTCACAGTTCAACTTTCTACTGCATCGCTGAGGCAACACTTTTCTCCTATACCAAGTATTCCATCGGCACGCTGTGGATGACTTGTATGTTAATGGAAGAAAGTCCAGAGAAATTTCCTATTGGCCAATTAGCTAATGAAACACACCCTGTCGGGGAAGACAACTTCTCCACCCAGTCTTTCCTGTGAGGAGTCCTACTTAGTTTAGAGTTTCCCTTCCGTACAGATTCCGTATGGAGATATAAGACGGTAATCCGTTGAGACCGTAGATGTGCAAATGGTTCCCTTATGTCACAAATTGTACATACATACTGTTAACCAAACTAATTTTAATCTGTTTAGATATTTTATCGTTATCCTGTAAATATAAATATGTATGATCTGGGATTTTTACAATGTATAATGGTCAGGAAATGGAGAGATATCAATAAATAACCACGATATTTATTACACTGGAGGAGGCAAAACTAATCATCGATACGGAATAGCTTTCATCATAAGCAACACTATTAGAAAATCAGTGCTAGGTGTGATTCAAATCTAAGAAAGAATAGTAATACTTATAATTCAAGCACAGAATTGTAATATTAATGTGATCCAAGCCTACGCTCCCACTGCTGATAAGACCGAAGATGAGATCGAAAAGTTTTATTCAGAATTGCACAATACAATCAAGTTAACAAAATTTAGAGATATTACTTACATTTTAGGAGATTTTTAATGCTAAAATTGGAGTAGGTACAGTTGAAAATATAGTTGGACAGTTCGGACTAGGAACTAGAAAAGAGAGAGGAGAAAGGCTCATAGATTTCTGCCAAGAAAAGAATATGGTAATTGCCAATACTTGGTTTCAGCTTCATAAAAGAAGACTATATACATAGACGTCTCCTCCACATACAGAAAACCACATTGTCAGAAACCAGATAGACTTTATAATGGTAAATAGCAGATACAAAAACTTTATAACCTCAGTTAAAAACAACAACCAAAAATTAACGTAAGAATGCTATAAAACGAAGAAATAAAAAACGAATTAAAAAATAATGTGAATGTTAATATGCAACATACAACAAACTGACAACAACTGACAACAAACAATTATGGATGTAAATAAAAAGTGGTATAATATAAAAAACACATTACTGAAACCAGCTCAAGAAAGTTTAATACAACATAGGTCAGAGGCTAAAAAACACTGGATGACAGAAGAAATACTATTACTGATGGAAAAAAGAAGGAAATATAAAGGAAAAGATCTACAGAAGTATACAGAAATACAACGAATAAAAACCAAAACAGCTAGGAAAATCTATTTGGTGAAGCAATGTAAAGAGATAGAAGAACTAGAAACATAATATGATATGATTAATATGCACAAAAAAATTAGAGAAGTGACTGGAATGGGTCGAAATAGACAGCAATGACACATAAAAGACAAAAAAGGAGTACTACTAATAAATTTACCAGAGAAGTTAAGGCGATGGGAGGAGTACGTTAGAGAGCTCTTCCAAGATGAAAGAGGTGAAATGAAGAAAATACAAGAATTAAATCCTTTAGAGACAGAAGATCATGATAGATGAAATCAAATATGCCATCAAAAACTCTAAAGACAATAAGGCAGCTGGATTAGATGAAATACCAGTAGAACTGTTAAAACTAGTGGAAGGAAGTATTGGCAGGTTTATTCAACACGGTGTACGATACGGGAATAATACCACAAGACTAGCTGAAGTCAGCATTTATAACCATCCCTAAAAAACAAGCAGCGAAAGAATGCTCTGATTATCAAAAACTGAGCCTCATGAGTCATACTTTAAAAGTTCTGCTGAAAATAATACATAAGAGAATATACGAAAGGCTAGAGGAGGATATTAGCTTAGAAGAGGATTTTTAAGAGGAGGATATTAGTGAGACGCATTTCGGGTTCCGAAATGGAATGGGTACTCGAGAAGGACTATTTGCCATCAACATATTGATTCAGCGACATCGGGATGTAAATTTTGATCTACACTTGTGCTTCGTTGACTACGAAAAAGCTTCCGATAAAGTAAGACATGAAAAACTAATACCAATAGTTATGAACAAGCGCATTGACAGTAAAATCATATATAGAGTGCAAACATTATATTGGAACCAAAGTGCCATAGTTCAAATTGATGAGCAACACTCAGAAGAAATGAGGATCTGTACAGGAGTTAGTTAATTAAAATTAACTAACAATTAAATTAATTAACGACACTGTGATCATAGCAACGAGTATAGAGGATCTAAAACATCTTATCGAAAGCTTGAGTATGAATAGTGCTAAGATGTGAATTACTATAAACGGTAAAAAAACGAAGTACATGCTAATTACAAAAAGACCACAAAATATACATCACCTATTGATAATAAATGGTAACCAGAATATTATACAACTAGTTGCTATACCAGATCTTCAATAGCTAGAAAACTTTATTAGCACTTCTTTGGTAACTTTCGTGGTTCCGTTCTTTCCTGGTCAGCTAAATATTTGATCTTTCAGCATACTGTGTCAACTTACTGGATTACTAGATATGCGAACAGTTTACTGTTGATAAAGATTATTTCTTCTTCCTGATATTACCGATTTTGGATTAATTTTTACACTAGTTAATGTTAGTTACACACGATAGTTAGTTGTACACGTTAGTGAGTTTTTCTTCTCATGGCGCCGTCTCCTTTCGAAAGTTGACGATCCAAATGGCAATTGTAGTTTTGGAAACTGCTGCGCGAAAGATTTCTGCGGATGAGCGGTCGAACCATCTCCTTAGGTCTTTCCGCCACGAGTTCTGGCGTCTTCCTACTGATCGTTTGCCCTGTACTTTTCCTTCCAGTATAACTTGAAGTAATTCATATTTTTCGCCTCTCAAGACATGACTCAAGTATTGCATTTTCCTCTCTTTGATTATTCTTAGTAATTCTTTTTGTTTACACTACACATTCGACGAAGTACTTCAACATTAGTAACTCTTGGTACCCATAGAATTCTCAATTAGTGTTACTGAGTTAGTTACACACGATAAATCGAAAAATAAACCTACTATTATTGATTCCAGTTTCAGTTTTAAGTTAAGACTTCTGGAAATTGCAAAAAAACGGTCAGCATCAATAAACCATAAAATAAAAAACAAGTACACATGTAATAGTTGTATACAATTATTTGCATATAATACACATACACATGACACATAGTAGCAAAATAGCATGGAACCTTGTAAAAAAACTCAGCGGTGATCCAACAGAACATAAACCACCTTGCAAGGTTACAGCAAACCAAGTCGCTAATTAACTCCTCACGAATGGAAGAATTACTAACCGATATAAGGACCCAAACACTAGGAGAAGATTGGATTCGGAGACAAACCACCTAGGAACTCCTTTTACACTAAAAGAACTCCACGACGGTCTGAACAGGTTAAAAAACGGGAAAGCTGCAGGTGTGGATGATATATGCAGTGAACAAATAAAGCATTTAGGCCAAGGAGCAAAAAACTGGATCTTGCAATTTTATAACACGTGCTGCAAAACTTGCAAAATTCCAAAATCATGGAGGAAATCTAAAGTAATAGCCTTGTTAAAACCAGAAAGGATCCAGAAGATCCCAGTAGCTACAGACCTATTTCGCTATTGTGTCACTTTTTTAAACTAAACGAGAGACTCATACTCGCCAGAATAGAAAAAAATGTCGACAAGCACCTCATCCCACAACAAGGAGGATTCAGACCTGGCAAATCTTGCACCGGTCAAGTCCTCGCATTAACAGAACACATTGAAGAGGGCTTTGAAGAAAAACTTATAACAGGGGCTGCTTTTGTAGATCTGACAGCAGCCTATGACACAGTAAGGCACAAAACATTGCTCCGCAAATTATACGATACTCTCAATGACCACCGTCTGGGAAAGGTCGTATATTCCTTACTGCAAAATAGAGGTTTTTTCGTTATGCTGGAGGGTAAAGTAAGTAGGTGGAGAGTTCAAAAAAACGGCCTCCCACAGGGAAGTGTTTTAGCACCAATGCTCTTCAATATATACACAAACGACCAACCTACTCCGACCGAAACCAAGCACTTCCTCTATGCTGACGATATTGCAATATGTGCTCAAGGAAATAGTTTTGAAGAAGTGGAGGAGAAACTCCAAACTGCCTTAAAAACAATGACAGCGTACTACCTGCAGAATTCTCTGAGACCCAATCCCTCTAAAACCCAAGTCTGCGCTTTCCACCTTCGCACAAAGGAAGCCAAGCGAAAACTCCAAATTGTGTGGAATGGTAATACATTAGAACACACAAGCCAACCTATATATCTTGGAGCAACTCTGGACCGGTCCCTCACCTACAGACAACATTGCATAAAAACAAGAGGGAAAGTAACAACTAGGAACAGCATACTCAGAAAGCTAACGGGAAGTAAATGGGGCGCACGTCCTGGCGTTTTAAGAACAACGGCACTGTCACTGTGTTTCTCAACTGCTGAATATGCATGCCCCGTTTGGAGCAGATCTGCCCACCCCAAACAAGTTGATACTGCGCTAAATGAGACATGCAGGATAGTAATGGGGTGCATGAAACCAACGCCACTTTCAAATCTATATAGAGCAGCGGGTTTTGCAGAACCCTCAACACGCAGAGGCGCTGCAGAACACATAGAGAAAATTAAGCAGATCGCGGACGATCGGCATGCCCTATACAAAGCTCGAACACCACGAAAGCGACTAAAATCTAGGAAAAGCTTCCTTGGAACAGTGAAGGATGAACCGCCTGAGTATTTTCCACTTCCCCAGGTTCAATGGACCGGCCAGACCCTAGACTTTAAAACGTGGAAAACCTTGAATAGGATAAGAACGGGGGTTGCTACAGTAAAATCAAACATGGCAAAATGGGGAAAAATAAACCAAGATGATGTGAACTGTGACTGTGGAGAAACACAGAATATGGAACATCTTCTTACATGCAGAAACTGTCCTCATCGCTGTACCTTTGAAGATTTGTGGCTCGCCAACAAAGATGGAACCGACGTAGCCCGATACTGGGCCGAAATTTTATGAATGACATGTCCGGACACGATAAAGTAAAGTAAAGTAAGTGCATATAATACAAAAGACAAGTTGGAAGCTTGAGACTGAAATCGACAAAATGATAGAAAAGAACGATATGAAAACTAAAAATGGAAACACACATGGAAAATTTATGAGATCAAGAGCCAGACATGGTTCTGGTATGATTAGTCGTCAATACTATCGTGTGTACGATGGTACGTTTAGTACTGTTTATTAGTATGTAATTTTTGCAGTTGTTTTAGTAAAACACATGCATTAATTGATATATGGTAGATAATATATTCTTCTAATAGTCGACAACCTCATCAATGTTGATGTAAAACATGATAAACAACTTTTGGTTGCATTTACTTGAACATACATTTTTTTAACAGAAAAATAATGTTCGTAATTATAATAAATTATAAAACCTACTTACTGTGCCATAAAATTGCAAATTTACACAAAGTGATTTTCAGTATTCTAAACAGGTTTTACCTTATTATTAATAATTCGAAGGGCAATCTAGTAGTATAGAGAACTATTCAAAAATAGTTATTTGTCAATCAGTTAAAACGATCCATGATAACTGGAAGATTTTTTTTGCAACAAACATTTAAATTTATACTTACGACTAAAAATGGCCTAATAATAAATCATGGACAAAATAAAATCATTGGATTACATTTTTTCTAACGAAAAAATGAATTCTCAGAATTCGGAAGAAAATTTATTCCTTTTATTGGGAATAAGCTACAATTTTACTTCGAATCAGTGTATTTTGACGTTTCGATTTCCATGAAAACCAAGGAGAATATTAAGGGCTTAGTATACTTGTAATCCTGTGTTGATTGTATATATATATATATATATATATATATATATATATATATATATATATATTATATATATATATATATATATATAACAATGTTTTTGATGGGTTGGAGTCAATAAAAGGGGCTATTTGTTGACTATTTTTTACTCGAGCTTTCAATTGTGATTACAATTTTTATCAAGAGCTTCTAAAAAATACAAAATGTCTTACAAAGTTGAACTAGAAATAAAAATTTTTTGTTAACTCACCAAATAAAATTAGTTTCTTATATAAAACTACTGCTTACATAATAAATACAAAAAATATAATAAAAAAATGCCTTATTCTAATAAATGTTTCTCTGAAAAATTTAGATGAAGTTTCTTAAGAAAAAATTGAATTTATAAACAAAAATAGAATAGCTACAACCAGCCTAAAATGACATAAATACTAGCTTAAAAATTTTTATTTTTGACATATTGTCAAAAATAAAATTTTGTTTAAAAAATTCTTCTTTGTTGAGTAACAAAAAAGAAGAAGATTTATTCACCACTGATAGATGCCCGAAAAAATGTAACAAATACATGGAAAATTCAAAATTATTATCACTTTTGCTAATCAAAAGGTCAGAAATTCAAAATTTAAGCAAAATTTATAATTATATAATTTCTATTTAATTTATGCAGTCAGTAAAATATCACATTTTGAATTTTCCATGTATTTGTTACATTTTTTCGGGCATCTATCAATGGTGAATAAATCTTCTTCTTTTTTGTTACTCAACAAAGAAGAATTTTTTAAACAAAATTTTATTTTTGACAATATGTCAAAAATAAAAATTTTTAAGCTAGTATTTATGTCATTTTAGGCTGGTTGTAGCTATTCTATTTTTGTTTATAAATTCAATTTTTTCTTAAGAAACTTCATCTAAATTTTTCAGAGAAACATTTATTAGAATAAGGCATTTTTTTATTAATATTTTTTGTATTTATTATGTAAGCAGTAGTTTTATATAAGAAACTAATTTTATTTGGTGAGTTAACAAAAAATTTTTTATTTCTAGTTCAACTTTGTAAGACATTTTGTATTTTTTAGAAGCTCTTGATAAAAATTGTAATCACAATTGAAAGCTCGAGTAAAAAATAGTCAACAAATAGCCCCTTTTATTGACTCCAACCCATCAAAAACATTGTTATATTTTTTCCAAACGAGTCACAAGTACTTCTTTTTTCTTACTCTTATATATATATATATATATATATATATATATATATATATACATATATACATATATAATAATAATAATAATCATTTAATTTAATCGCGCTTCATCGCGCGATTTGTGCAGTAGATGATACAACACCGATCAAACTGAGGGAACAAGAAATGCGCATAGACCATCTTAATAAGAATGAAAAAATGCGCATCTGGATGGGTAAACCTCTACACGGGCGACATCCGAATGAGGTCAGTCAAGACTATGTCGACAATATAGCGTCGAACTATTGGCTGACATCAGGAAAGATGTTCCCTGAAATAGAAGGTTCATTACTCGCCATTCAGGATCAGGTTATACCAACCAAAAATTACCTGAAATATATCGTCAAAGACCCTCAGGTTCAAAACGACAAATGCCGATATGGAAGTCAAGCCCAAGAAACTATCCAACATTTTACCGGAGGCTGCCAGGCATTTGCTGCAACTGAATATAAGGAACGGCACGACTCAGTGGGGAAGATCATCTAATCAAGAGATAGCTTCTAAACTGGGACTTCTACAAACAAACCATCTCCCATATTATCAATACGTTCCAGAAAGTATGCTTGAGAATGACAACTACAAGCTATACTGGGATCGCAGTGTGCTCACAGACCAAACTGTAGCACATAATAGACCAGATCTCGTGCTAGTTAATAAACTAACAAGACAAACAACTCTAATCGATGTGGCGATACTCAACAACAATAATCTGCGTATTAAGTACAATGAAAGATCGCTAAGTACAGAGATCTGGAAATACAAATAAGAAGACAATGGAGAATGGAAAGTACCCAGACGATACCTATTATTCTTTCTACGAATGGAGTCATCCCAAAGAACCTCCTAGAAAACATAAAAAAGCTGGTTCTAAAGTTCTAAATGAACATCTATATAAGGTCATGCAGAAAGCTGTGCTACTTTCGACGACCAGATGCGTGCGAAAATTTTTAGGAGATACACCGACGTACCAAGTCACCTAGGACTCGATAACATGGAAAGAGTCTCACCAGAGCTCAATCCTTTTGATACCGTAGGTATCTGGGATGAGTGAATTTTCCCCTTAAAGGGAGTGTGAGGCGTATGGCTAAATCTGGATGGTAATAATAACAATATTATTGAGAAAAGGATGAAAATTAACTAGTCTCTGGGCATTTCATTGGTTTCATAAATTTTATTTAGTAGACTTGTGAAGAGTTTGAGTTGATCATCTTTAAATAGTTTTATTATTTCGACATTTATGTTCTCTAACCTCACTGCTTTATTGTTCTTTAGTCGTTTTATTGCATGTGTTATCTCGCTAACAATTATTTTTGTTTCTGGCCATCCAAGAACATAGGTTCCTAGCTGTTAATCTTATTCGAATAATTCTTTCGTGTATTCTCTACATTCTGACTAATTCTGACAGTATTTCCAATATTCATAACCTTATCGGACGACCGCGCAAAAGATGGAGTGACAACCTTCCATACAGGTTTTAATCTGCCAATGAACAAGCAGAATTGCTTATAAAGAGAAAGAAGAAGAAGAAGTATGTTCTCTCCATCTTTCAAGTATCCTCCCATTTTCGCAAAGCAGTGTGTAGTGTTTGTCCAGTATTGAGATATTTCCTTGCTAACTGTTCCTCCTGTTAGTCCAATATGAAGAGATTTGAAAAATTATAGAAGCAAGCTGAATTTTGCTGAAAATGTTAATTTTGGGACCTCAAAAAGATGCAAAAAAGTTTACTATTCCTACTCCTGAACGTTTATTTAATTAATTAACAGCTTTATAGAAACTGACTTTATTTAGAGTTATATACTCAAGAAGCATTCTTCCCTTTTAAAACGCATTTTTAAATATGCTTTTTACCAATATGATACTCTTATCAATACATAGATACCTATCGACTTTTTGCCGTCAAGTTGATATAAATTCTACTGGAGTATATATATATATATATATATATATATATATATATATATATATATATATATAACTGCCTTGATTTCTTATGTAGATTAAAAGTGTCGTGTTTCTGTTTCAGGCGTTTTATTGTTTAACCAGGAGATGCGTCTTGTTCCACTAATCCTTCTACCCCTTATTCTTCCTTGCATTATTAATTGCAACAAGTTATAACGCTCGCCCCTCATGACATGTCCCAGATTGCAGTCTTCTGACTTTTTGGGGACTTGTATTTAAAACTTCTTTATCTTTTCCCATTCTTCTCAACACCTGGACATTCGTGACTCTATCCACCCAACTTATTCTTAATATCCTCCTGTAGGCCCATAACTCGAAAGCTTCTAATCTGTCCGAAACATCTTTCTTTAATGTCCAAGCCTTCAACCCATAAAATAATACGGAGAACACGTAGCATCTCAGAAGTCTTATCTTTAAAGAAATTGAAATGTCCCTGCTGCAGAGTACTTTTTTTTGTTCAAAGAATTTCTTGCCTGTCCTATTAGCGACGTGCAAGTACTTGGAGGGGATACGAGAAACGATCGTGCGCGAGTAGTGGAGAAATCTTGAATTTTTTACTGCACATTTCATAGATTATAGATTTCATAAATTCATATTGTCAATTGTCATATTTCATATTCATTTTGTTTATTTACAACTTCTGTCACTGAAGAAAATGGGATTTAAGAAATGCTGTGTTATATATTGTAAAAATACAACAAAAAATTGTCAATTTAAGTTTTATTCATTTCCAACTTCGAAGCACAAAGCTACTACAAAGAGAAAAGTGGATTTATATTATAAAAAAGCATAAGTAACATAACCTAAATTATGCATTATTCTTGCGCCCGATTTTAAAGTCAGTTTGAAATAAATAATAAATAAAAGTTCACTTTTAAGTGTAAATTTTAGTTTCATAACACTCACTTAGAGTTCATTTTAACCCAAAAATCAAGTTTAATGTTTGAATTTTATTTTTTTGAAGTTTACAAAAATGCATCAAGTTCAATTCTTCCATTCTTTTTTGACATTTGCCACTACTAAAGCTTTTCCCTTTGACTCGTGCTTGGTTGAAAAGTTATTTGGTGATTTACTTTCTCAAATCCAGTTTTTATTATTACATCCATATTAACAGGAATGCTGTAATTCAATAATATATTTATTTGTATTTACGCTACATCAACGTTTACCTTTTAATAACATACCGACATAACCTCAATCTTACTTTTTCTTCTTATTCTTTTTTGGGGCCACGTCCTTGACAGTTATCCGATAACCTCGATCTAACATGAAAGCGCAGTAAATTTGGCTGATTTACGACACCAGGTGTCGCTGTTCCGAACTTGCACGGTCCCAATTCTTGCCTTAATCTCTTCTGTGTACTCATTATTTTCGTTAATTATTGTACCAAGATATTTATATTTTTCAACCTTTTTTAATTTGTTCTCCATCTATTGTTATGCTTTCTTGGCGCTGTTGGTCTTGTATAATTACTACAAATTGTGTCTTTTGGTGTGTTTAGGGACAGTCCGTTTACTTAACTGACTTCTACCACTCTGTTGGTTGTTTCCTAACATTATGTATAATAGGAAGGTTTTATGTTAAGGAAATTGATCATATTAATTCACATCAAAAAAGAAATCAAACAGAGGATACTTCTAGCAAGACGTTACTTGGAGCTGAGTACGCAAATAAAAATTAAAACGATATATATATACAAAAGATCCATTATTTTACTTCACTTTAAGCAAGATGCTCTACTTTAGGAAACACTAGCTTTTTACTGTAGGTGTAGCCACAGTGATGATGACAGCAAGGTATTAGTTAGATAATGTCTTATTACACTAGCGCTAGAAATATAATATAAATCCAGTAGGTATTATCATAAGAAAATTTTGTAAGATCTGATGATTTTGGGTGACTGATACGTCAACATATATTATATAATAATATATTGCAGATATTAAGCAATTTTGTTATAATTTTTATGTAATCAATAAGTCAAAAACGTGTAATTAAACGTGTATATTGATAAAGTTTTAGCCAATACAAGGTCACTTTGTCGATAAAATCTTTACACGATCTTAACAAAATTTTTTGTAAAACTAATACACGTATATTAACATTATTGCTGCAGGGAATAATACAGAAGTCAGTCAGTAGTATTTGACATCTAACTTTTAGAAACACGAAAAAAATAATTTACCTCAAGAAAAATGACAATAACACACAACAATAAATACCTACTTAAGAAAAAAGATTTTGTAGAATGTATGCAAATTGTGAAAAGACTTGATAACAGTATAAAAAAGAGCTTAGCGGTAATCTGTGGCTTGACAGTTAGTGGCAGACAATGGCTTGACTTAAGACATGGATAATCATAGAAGATAATACGGGCAAAGGAAAAAATTAAATGAATTTATATCAAATATTAGAAACAAAGTAAAAGTGGTCAAAGAAAGGACAGCTATTTTCGAGCGAATTTATTATTGATTTTCTAAAACTAAGAGGCATCCTATGGTATCTCCTTACTATCTGAATATGTTCTAGTTTCATTAAGTATTTAACCAGTTGGAAGGGATTTGTCCTTTTGAACCTTATTTTTATTCTAGGGGTGTAAAGAAGCTGGATTGTCCCAACATCCACATCAATACAGAGTCTCTGCTCGTGAGTTGCTGTATTTTTTATTATTTTATCTACAGTATCACTGCCCAATTGCACAGTTGCAACGACTTATAAACAGGAAGACCAAAACGTGTGTTGAGTATGGGCCAAAGGCTAAACACTTCTAAGACAAAACTTATGATTGTCAAAACATAATTTATATCTACTGAACATCAGAGTGTATAGCATAGAGTTAGAAAGAATCCACAAAATCACAAATTTGGGTGCCAATGGTAATTGTAACTAGGATATAAGCAAAGAAATAAGAATTCGCATTGAAAAAACCAGAGCCACTTTCTATAAACTAACAAAAATTCTCGTTAATAGAGATATTACAGTAAACCTTAAAATCAGATTAATACGCTGCTACATATTCTACACATTGCTGTATGGCATGGAGAGCTGGACCCTTACACCAACACTAATGAATAAACTTAAGGCTTTTGAGATATGGATTTATCGACGAATATTGCGGATAAGTTGGGTTGATCGAATAACAAATGAAATAGTTTTACACAGAATGAAAAAAAAAAACACAGAAACAACAAAAATAATGAAAATTTAAAAGTTACAATATTTTGACCAAGTAATGACACATCCGAAGAGGTATAACCTTCTACACGCTATAATACAGGTCAATATCTCCGAAGAAGCCGCCCAAGCCGAAGAAGAACGTCCTGGCTCCGAAATCTCCGGGAGTGGAAATAAGATACATCTGCTAATTTGTTTAGAGTTGCGGTAAACAAAGTTATTATTGCCAATATGATGGCCAACATTCGATAATCGGACAGGATACTAAAAGAAGAATCCATTACCCAGGTCCCGATGTGTATTATTATTACATATATACAATATTTTTTAGCACTACAATAATAATAGAAGGGAGAAGCTACAATATATATTAGCATTTTATTCTGTATTTGAATGGCATATGTATTACTACCTTTGGCACAACCACAGGAGTAACTAACAGAAACCAGACTGGTCTGGGTATTTTTTGATAGACGAACTGAGTATTTCTCGAAATCGTGCAATACATTTTTGAAGCGAAACTTCTATACTGGCGTTGTATTACTTTTTCTCTATAGTAAAATGCCGAGGTGAGCGTCACGGAAGTAGCGCCACGACACGGCGTCACGGAAAATTTTATTAAAATCTATTACAAGGATATTAACGAGCAGCGGTTTTGTGTAATATTTTTTTTTGTTTATATGAATCATCTATAGATTAACCCCGTGTTTATTAAAACTGCAAGTGTGATTAAAATAATAAATAAATAATAAAATTACCTTCTATTAAATTTAATTTTAAAAATATTATTTAAAATTTAAGATTACAGAAAATATAATATGAAGATTGCCGTTAGTCTATTAATCCATGCGCAATTATTTGATTTTCTTTTGATTTGGTTTTGTCCGGCAATAGTTGTACGAGAAAACTGGATCTAACAACTCAACATGGGCGCCGGCAGCGGGGTATAATTGCACGCACCTGTCCGGAAAGAAAGTACAAAGCTGTACATGTATAGTTCTATATTTTATATTAGTTAATAGTATATGTAGATGCAAATGCACCCCCCTGAAAAGCAGTTGCACCGCATGAAAATATTTCTGGTATAGCGATAACGAATCACCTCGAGGTAAGATCAATGAGACTATGGTGTTGGTATTTCCGGCCTCCAGGCATCACACCTGCAGGAATACCTCATAGAATCCTCCAGACACACATAGAAATTTTCCTTGAGGCCTCGAAGCAAGCCTTCCATTTTTCCGTTGCGTGTGGAGGCACCGCGTTAGGGCTTTTAAGAAACCCTATGGCCGTTTGACTATCTGTACATATAGTGAACTGCTACAGTTGGAACAAAAACATCTTCTTAATTTATAGTTTAAACCTTCATGCCGCCGTATGAAAAACTTTTGCTACAAATCCCGTCTTAGGATGTCTAAGTGTCTGAATGGCTCACAAATGTGCCCTACTCCGATCTACCATAACCGTATGCTACAACTAAGAAGATTTCTTTCTTATTTCTAAAGATTTCTCTATTATATCGGTTAATTTGTGTAATTTGTCTATTGTAGAGCTTTTTTAAACGAAAGTGATTTAGTGTTTGATTTTTTTTGGTTCTATTATCGGCTTAAATCTTTTCAGCAGTTTTTCAAAAAAAAATTAAAATCACCAGTAAGTATAAGATATTCCTGATTAATTACTATTTAACTGGGAATAAGCCACAATTAAAGATAAAAATACGTTTATTGACGTTTCAATTTCTCAAAATACAAACAGTAAATTAAACAAATTTTGTTTTTTGTTACATAGTGAAAAATAATTCTAATAATTTAATTTTATCTGACTCATTTATATTGACAATTCAGACATACATTATGCATTTTAAAGTAGACGACTTTAAAATGATATTGCCAATATTGTTGAGTTGCGCTCCTGGGACGACTTTACTTATAAGATAGTTCATTCCATTACATGAAATCAACTTTAACTTGAGGATATCCGTCAGAAAAAAATCATAGCATGTAATTCGTCTTTAAAAAGACAAACACATGACATGGTGACAGTAAAATTCTCCTGTTAGTGATTCCATAGTAAATTATGAGGGAAAAACCAGGAAAAAAAACCACATAATACTATCCCGACATGGTAAGTATTTGTTCGGGCATTTAGTTTACCTTCAATAAACACCAAAATTCTGATTTTATATGTTTCGTTATTTAAAAAAAATAAATGATGTATCCTCTATATGTTACTTACTTACTAACAGTACTGGTATTTTCTTATTAATAACTTCCTCTTTCAATATTGGTAACCAGATCCTACTACATTCTGCCGAGGAATTTGCCGCTCCTTTGATTTTTCTTTTTTTACCATCTGTTTCTTTTAGGACTACATTTGAATTATTCCATTGAACCCTATTTTCATTATCCCATGCGTGTTTACATATTTGTAATCTATCAAATTCTCTATTTTTAATATAAGATTGATGTTCACTTATTCTAACATTTAATGGTCTTGATGTTTCACCTAAATAAAACTGATCGCATTCACAAGGTATTTTATAAATGCAATTCTTTCTCCTTTCTTGTTCATTGTTAGGTTTGGTTTTGGACAAAATAGATCTCAACGTGTTTGTTGTTTTGAATGTTGTTGAAATGTTGAATTTATTTCCTATCCTTTTAAGTTTTTCTGAAGAACGATTTCCGAAGTGGAAATTGAAAAGTCAATAAACGTATTTTTATCTTTAATTGTGGCTTATTCCCAGTTAAATAGTAATTAATTTAAAATGCCACAAGAAAATAGCTTCAGAACAATATTAAGATATTCCTGATTTTGGAGTCATAATAACTTCTGTCACCTGATGGTATGCTGGTATTGTATTGGGATTTACGTTTTTTTTATTTATATTCCTTCTGTTGACTGGCTTTTCTTGTGTTTTGACTGTTGTATGAATGTTGACGTATGAACGTGTTTTCAAAATATAATTACGACAAATCTCTTAGCCACATGTTGATGGCTTCTAGTTTCTAGCCTTGACCATTTGACTACTCAAAAGAACCCAAATTTGTGAGTTAGTGCAATAAAATATCACAAATCGAGCATAGTGCGGTTGTTTTCTATAGCACCATATTTCGAAAGCCTCAAGGCGATTTAGATCGATTTTATTCACAGTCCAGGACTCGACACCATAAAGTAAGACCGAGAATACGCAGCAGCGAAGTAGGCGGATCCTTTATGCCAATTAGGTCTCTGTTACATAACACCTTGGACATCCTTCTAAAAGCAGCTTTAGCCTGCTCTATCCTAGATCTAATTTTGCCGTGAATTTCTGCGTTACAATTTAATTGCTGTCCAAGGTAAACGATTTTATCAACTTGCTCAAGTTTGGGACTCAAATGTGTCAGACAAAATATGTCATTGGTATATAATATGTAAAAGATCTAAACTTTAGGAGACTAGATCTATAGCGAGAAATGACATATCAGGAAAATAGAATAGGTTAGTTGAAAATATCTTTAGTTTGGTACTTTTCCTAGTAGTAGCTATAAAATGACAATTATTGTTAAATAGGTGACACGCGAAGAAAAATACGAATAAAAAAGTTTTCTATCGTCACACACGAACCGATAACAGATAAAAAATAAGGTTATAGATACTATTCAACTAAAAACTGGAAAGCATGCGGCAATATGTTTTCTTAAAAGCCCAAGGTTGATGAGTTTTCTATAAATTTGTCATTTATAAGTAGTAAACACCTCACCAAACAGACTTATTTACCTAATGTACTTTTATTTAATTAGCATAAACAACTCTGTTATATGAAATAGAAAGGTAAGCAAACAAACAACCATTTTGAGTCATAAAGTAGGAGAATCCATAGATATTTTGCTACCAGTTTAAGTTTTCTTTTGGTGCAAATACATACAAACAATTTTAAGTTTCTTTTTGGATTATGACCAATGACCTTTTCATTATGAAGCAATGATAAATCACTAATAAAAAGATTACGAATAATATGATTGAAAAATGTACCGAATTTAATCTGAAACAAGTAGCCAGTAAGCTTAGTAACCATTTGAAGATAATGTTTTATTTATAAATAAATAAACTGCCTAAGCCAAACAATACGCACTATTAGTTAAAGAAAAAAAGTACTTTATCGAAAAGATTATGGTTGTAGAACTATTTTTTTTAGTATTTTGATATTAACCATTATATTTTATGAAAACAATTAAAATTTTAATTAAAAATGGGTTATATTTGAGATAAGCTCAATTCGAAGAATCCAAACTAGACAGAATACCAAAACGAATAATAACTTGTAAAGAAAAAGTAGGAAAACAGGACGTCCAAGAAACCTGGCAACGGGACGACCACGTATGGTCAAGACAGGGACAGAGACGCAATAGTTTGGGCATAGTTTGTTTACACCAAAAAAGTAAATATTATTTATCAAAGCTACAGATTATAGCAGTGTCTAACGTTAGGGACATTTTGAATTTAAAACATTACTTTGTACTGTGCACAGATCAGAAAAAAATGCAAATTAGTGATATGAGTCGGGACTATTTATTTGCTTTAGTACAAATAAAAATGTAAAATCCATTGAGATCTGCGCTGGATGGGCCATGTTGAACGGATGTTGGAGACTGAAACGCCAAAACATATAATGAGGCAAACACTAGTAGGGAGAAGGTAAAAGGGAAGACCCAAACTTAGATACATGGAACAAGTGGAACAAGATCTGAAAACACTTAAGATTACCAACTGGAAAAACAAAGCAAAGAACAGAACAGAATGGCGGAAAATCCTAGAACAAGCCAAGACCCAGAAAGGGTTGTCGCTACTGGTAATGATGATGACAAATAAAAATGTAGGTTTATTGTAGAATGATGTGCATATCCTGGAAAGAACACTGTACAAAACATCAACTAAAATATATTGAAGTATTTTGGATACATAGCCAGCCGAAGGAAAGGTATAGAGAGATTGGTGATTAACAAAAAAGTATATGGTAAAACAACTTGTTAAAGATCGTCACTTCGATAGTCAGACGAAACACCACTGCCCACTCTGTCACTCTGAGGAAGCATACCAAGTACAGAAGAGAAAAATGAATAGCAACCATAATATCGAATACCATAATGTTACCATATCCTTGGGAAGGATAAAGAACAAATAAAAGAAATATAAATGAATTAGAGTCACATAAATTGAAGACAATAAAATAGATAATGCTATGATAATGATAAATATTATCATATGAAATCGTAGGCTTCCACGGCCAGAGTCAGAATTATAGTTTATTCGTCTTCCTGGTTTGGACCGTGTCATTTGTGAGTGACCCAAAAGTGGGTTCATCTCAATGAACCCAATTTTTTGTCACTCACAAATGACACGGTCCAAACCCGGAAGACGAATAAACTATAAATATTATCATAGTTACAAAAACGATTTAAAACTATTTCGATTCAGGTTGAAGATATCAAAAAAAAACTATAAAGCACAGGAAAATAAAAACAGCTCTTTCTATAAAAATAAAGACTGTAAATCAATACTAACGCTAAACTGAACTTTATGAGAAGATGTCTACAAATGACCAGAGCGGATATAATAATATCAGAAGAAATATGGAACAGAATGAAAGTAGACGCTCAATTACAAAAAGTTAAAAAACAGAGCCCTGCAGTGGTACAGACGTGTACAAAGAATGTCAGAACACAGGTGGCCGAAAAGAATATTGTACTGGGATCCACCGAGAAGAAGACGGAGAGGAAGAACTCAAATGCGGTGGAAGACAAAAACGGAAAACTCATTAGTGGGAAAAAGCTACCCCGTCCAAATTTCTATATGCTACTCTTACAAAAAAATAGCTTTAACATTTTCAAATGTTCCAATTTACTTACATTTTTCTTTCAGTTTGACAATGACTGAAATCTCGACCAGAAGTAAAAACATTATGCAACTGGCTACAAGCATTATAACAACTGGAACTGATGATATGCTCCATAATCAGACACATATGCTAGTAGATCCTTCTGACGTCAACATTGATGACGTTCAACGTCAAAAAAAAGACGGTCAAGTTATTCCACAATCTTTCACAGATGACAGCAATGTACAGATAGAAATTGAAGAAACTTTAACTATTTCTGACAAGGTCTCCCAATAGTCAGAAAAAAAACGATCGTCAACATGAGAAGAGCACACCAGAACAATTCAGTCTTAAAAATGTCATATTTGATAACGAGCACTTACTTACTGAACCGCACTTAAATAATACCGTAAAAAACGGAATAGAAAAAAGAGAAAAAGTGAAAAAAATTAAGTCTATACGGTCAGAGATATGAGGGGGCTTAAAAAAATTGGTGGAAAGTATAAGTACACAAAGTGTGGAAATAAACGAAAGCTTGGCCCAATAAATGTAAGAAAATAGGAATTGCTAATAAATTTCAGATATTACTAGAGATCCCATTTTTAATACTTTTTGGAAATCAATGACATCTTGGACAGCAGGAAAATCATATATTGCTACTGTAGTAGTAGTATGTAGTGGATAGAAAGAAAGAAAATGAAGGATCCAGAAGATCAAGGTGTTTTATTACTACCTAAAAAGCAATTAGTTTGTAAGGCAATATTAATACTCTGGCATTAAAGGAATGGTCGGTTAGAAGCTGCTGTTATCAGCAGAACATAAGCAACTTAATGGACCACGAAAAAAAAAATACCTAGAAACAATTCCAAAACTACCCAGCCATTACTTTATAGTCTCTACGACAAAATTGTACCTAAAACCAGTTTTTCAATCTAAAAACGAAGTGTTTAAGAAATATATAAAATTTGAAAAAGAGAAAAATATAGAAGCTTCGTTTACTGCAGAATTTAACAAGCAAAACTTGGGTATATTTCGACCAAAGAAAGACCAGTGCAAATTATGTATGGAATACGAACATGGTCATGAAACAAATGAAGAATATGAAGCACACCAAATGAAGAATATGAAGCACACCAGAAAAGAAAAATAGAAGCAAGACAACAAAAGGAAATAGATAAAGAAACAGCCTTATGTAACCCAGATAGAACTTTATCGCTTACTGTTGATATACAAGCAGTATAACTTGCTCCCTATTTATTTGAAATGTTTTGCTATGTATTACAAGACAAAGTTATGTGTGTATAAATATACTATGCTTTTAATTTGGCTACAACAAATGTACACTGCTATCTATGGGATGAGACCCACGGTTCATTAGAAGCTACAAACATAACTTCGATTATTTTCACCTTAATTGCGAAGTGTCCCCCCTTAAAAGAAATAATTATATATAGTGATGGTTGCGGCTACCAAAATCGTAATGTTGTTTTGTCGAATGCCTTGCTAAAATTATCAATTGAAAAGAAGATCACATCATATCAAGAAGATCATATTTCAAAACTTTTTAGAGAAGGGACATACACAGACGGAAGTGGATATCGCACATAGCCTCATAAAGCATCGTTTAAAGAACAAAGATATTTATCTTCCTTCCAATTATATTCAGATTTGCAGAGAAGCTCGCCATACCAAACCCCTTGTTGTGAATTATTTTCATTATAATGGATCAACCTGCCTTTTGAGGAAATTAAAAATACAGCAACAGAAACTTAACCGTTTAGAAAGTTTAAAAATAGCAATGGATTCCGGATTCTGGGAATATTATAATAATATCATACCCCATTCGTGTTTTCCACAAAAATCATAAAATAATTAATTAAAATTCATAAAAATATGTTTTCCTTTAGTAACAACATGTATCTTTGGTTACTAAATTTATTTTGGTAAATTTATTATTATTTCAGGAGGGCAAAAGTCTTTATCAGAACTTTCTCGACACTTTTCCACCTGTACAACCTAGTAGAAGATCAAAGGAAGACATTTTATAAAAATCACTTAAATATCTTATAAAAATGTGTTAGAAATTATTTTTTTTACTAATCAGTATCAATACATAAGTCTTTTACAAAAATAATGCTGTGTTAAACTATTTTTTACCTCATAAAGTTTCCTGAAATCGGAAATCCTCATTAAGTCAACCCCGCTGTTTTGCGGAATCCCCTATAATATCCCACTCTTAGAGGAATCGGGTATAGATAATATTTTTGACATAAAGTGCTGATTTTTATGAGTATATAGTAGAAAACTTGCTGCCTTTATTTCTTTATTTTATTTTTTGTGAGACATAACAGACCTATTAAAAGATAAGTGAACTACTTATAATGATAGTCTACACACATAGATAGTAAGTATTATGGATGAAAGAGGTAGATAAACTTATTTAATAATAAAACATGACATAAGGAGATACTGACTATACAAATACAAGAGTATTAATGAAAACAGATTATTTAAAATCAGGGAATAAGACTTAAAATGGAGATGGAAAGAAAAAAAATTAAAATGTATGTAACCATTACAAATGAAAAACAAATTTAATAGAAAATCTGACGTTTCCAATTAAGAATACTAGTGGAAGACTTAATAGAGGTGCAAATCTATAAAAATTATCAGTTTAAAATTTTCTTTATCTGAGCTGGTTCAATGAGTTTTTCTTTTCAATTAGCAAAGCTATATCCAGAGTTAATTATGCAAAAAAACGTAATACGGATAACACCCCTAATTCAAACTAATGTTTAGGAGGTAAACCAAATAATGCAGTAATATAACGAGATCATTAGGAGATAAAAATTAGTACCAGTAAAATGAATTGATAATTAAAATATTAGTACAACTTACCGGAATTTGTCCACAATTGTGATTGTTGTGTAGTCAGTTCTGGGGAGCTATTATAATAGGGCATTGTACCCGTGGTGTAGGTACCCGAGCCCCTCGAATACAACGGACTGCAAAAAAAAATAAAAATTGAAACCGAAACGTAAATATAAAAAATTACCTTTTTGGCAAACATTTTTATACCAAATTAATAACAGTAAGTCGAAATTGTAATTGCTGCTTTTGTAAATATCGATCAAAAATTTCTGAAATAGTAATTATGGAAATAGTAATTATGGAAAAACCAAATCGAAATGAAGTCTAAAACCAATCAATAAAAAATAACATTAAGCATTTGTAAATGTTGTTTTCATTTTTAAAAAATCAAAAACTTCCAAAAACGGTATATAATTTTTATTTTCACAATCAATTTAAATTAAAGAGTTTAATTATTATCTAATAATTCTATAAAAAATAAAATAATTTAGTTAATAGATTTCCGAATATTTATCTTATCTGTCCAAAAAGAACTAAATACAATTAATTTTATATTTCTAAATGAGTAATACTACCATTAAACTAAAAAACTGAATTTGAAGATAAGAATTTTTCAAAATAGTCATTTACAATCAACTTTATCTAATCAGATCTATCTACCACCGATAAAAGTTGCGACAATAATGAACAAAAATCAACAAGAAATTCTAGTAGTATAATCAAAAACAAAGATAAAAACTCACTTGTGCGGAGGCAAAAAATTTAAATCCATAGACCACTGAATGTTCCACTATGTTAAGCTAGACACGAAACACAACACACAATTTGAATTTCACGGTAAGCAGTAATCTTCGACCTAACAGTCTCGACTTACAGTGACAACTGTCAACCTACGCGCTAATTGTATTGTAGTAGACGCAGCTTTTACTCAACTGCGACAGACAGACCCATCTCAGCTTTAGAACGACAGAATGCTTTTAGCCAGGGCAGTCACGTGGTGCGTGACGCAGTACGATCGCAAGGATTCCTGTAATTACGGCCAGGATACGAAGAACTAGGGCCCTCAGGGTTAGGGTAACCATAGTTTTATAACTTGTGTAGGTACAATAAAATACTTGCGATCTTAAGATAATAAAAGAGGTACATTTTCATTTTTTTTCTGTTAGAAAAATTATTTTATTGCGAAATATTGAAAATTAACATTAAAAATAGTATAGTCATGAAATTTTTTTCTTAAAAACTAAAAAATATTCCGTCCACTCTTGTGGTCACTATGCACTTGCGAAATCACGGAAACGTCAGTTACTGGTATGAAAATGATCAAAGAACGATGGCTCGTTGCACCGTTTGCAGATGTATTTTGTATTTCTTTTGCAAGCTTTAGAGTGACATTTGGCATATACATTAGCTGTGGTCAATGCTCTCAATTACTTTGTTTAATTTTAGGGCATGCATGTTGATTCGGTTTCTTCTTCTTCAAAATGGGAGATGGTGTACCAGACGAAGGCCTACCTCGTTTATTTTCTTTCTGCTTTCCCAAATTTATTAATGCTCTTTAGATTCAAGCAGATGTTTTTTTGGATTTCCGTTTTTCTTGTACAAAATCCATTTATTTACAACAACTCTTATGTACGTTTGTTTCTCTTTCTTAGAGAATACAGGGCCAACAACTGGTCCATCAGGTCTACTTCTTCCATGTTTTTGTTATATGTATTTCACATTTATAGTACTCTTAGTAGATTTACACCAGCGTTTTGTTTTATTCTGAGGTTTTATTCCAGCAGAATTAGAAACGATATAAATAGTCTTGTTGTCTGGCCATTTAAAAACAATTATATTGCCACCTTCAGTACTTGCAACGAATGAAGTTCCCATACCTTATTGTTTCATTTGTCGGTTTTTATAACAGAATTACAATTTTGTAGTCGATTCAATCGGAGACTTCCTGTCACTCATATACCTCTTTTATGCAGTTCTTTGATAAGGGGAAGTGAGCAAAATAAATTATCAAAAAATACTTTATGATTGATTCTCTCTAAGTCGTCAGTTCGACGCAAAACTACATCAGAGCGCACGCTCCAAGTTTACTAATTGACTTCTATCTTTATATATCCACTAATTCCAGCTCTTTCCCAAACTTTGACTCCTTACTTTTTAGATTTTTTTGGTAAGTATTGCTTTATACCTATTGTACCTAGTACCTATTGAACTATACACAGCATATAATGAACCCGAGGTCATCATTTTTGTCATGCGTTTACACTTTATAGTCATAACATCCATAAAGATCGGACGTCTGTGCTGGATGGGTCATGTTGAACGGATAATGGAGACTGAAACACCGAAACATATAATGAGGCAAACGCCAGAAGGGAGAAGGTCAGAGAGAAGACCCACACTGAGATACATGGAACAAAATGAAACAAGATCTGAAAACACTTAAGATTACCAAGTGGAAAAACAAAGTAAAGAACAGAACAAAATGGCGGAAAATCCTAGAACAAGCCAGGACCCAGAAGGGGTTGTCGAGCTACTAATGATGATGATGATTGCTTTATACCTAATTTTCCTTTTAGAGGAATAATTTGCTCATCAACTGATTGATATTCCTTTGGATCTGTGGCACCTAAGAAGTTTTTCTGAATTTTTTCCAAAAATGGTCGAATTTTTCGCAATTTGTCCGTGTTTTGATTTACATTATCGTTATTTATCAAGCTTCAAAACATATTCAAATCTGTTAACAAGGCATAGCATCTGCAATAAGGTCCATCCTCAGGCCATTATCACTTGTATGTAATGCACGCCAATATTTAATTTATGCCCAAGAAAGCACATAACTCATATTTTGTAATTTATTGTTTTGACCAGCATGTAAATTGTTCTGAAAGACAACATCATCCATTATATCTGCGGTGAACAGTGATAAAAAATAATCAATGGGTAATTGATTGATTTGACCGTTACTTGATGGAAATTTATTTTATGTAACAATAAAACACTGAAAACTTTGTTTTAAAACTTCCACAAAATTTATTTTAAACTCTTATCACTACAGCTGTTTCGGCTGATTGCCTTTCTCAAGTGATCTATTTTTGGCATGCGTTTACACTTTATAGTCTTTAATCAAATAGGTTGAGGAAAGGAGAACTGTTTGTCTCAAGTTGGTTATTCAGAATTATATCTGTGTGAAGAAGAAGAATTATATCTGTGTGAATGTGAAGAATTTTAAATTCGTCATTAAAAGAATGATTATGATCTAGAAGGTGAAGTGCGTATGTAGAACCTGTTTTTCTATTACTGAAAGCCCTTTTATGTTCTGCTATTCGTTTATTAAAATTTCTACCAGTTTGACCGATGTAAGTTTTTGGGCAGTCACCAAATTTAAGTTTGTACACACCACTGTGTAAGTGATTTTTATTTTGGCTCTTGTTGTTTTTAATATATTTGCCTAAGTTGTTATTTGTTCTGAAAGCTAGGTAGTCACCTAGATACCAAACTACTTCTTGCCTAAAATTTTATAACGACATTATTACGTAAGTATTATGATGTAAGAGATCATATTTCCACATTCAATATTTGTTTGAATTTGAATGTCTTTAGTCCATCATGGATAAATTTGAAATAAGTGAAAAAGCGAAAAGGGTAAGTATGTGCTAGCTATAGACAATTATTCCAAGAAAAACTTCCATAAAATGCTTGGTAATAATATCAAAAGTTGGCAGTGTGTTATTTCTTTATTGTTTATGTGTTTCTGGTGGTGTAAATACTAATTTCAATGCTTTCTTGTGTAGTTTTTGATTTAACATTTTATTAATTTTTTGTTAGTTGTATCCATTGTTTACTGCTACTTGCTTAATGATATTTAAATCTGTCTCAAAGTTGTATTTTGACATCGGAATTGCTGTTAATCTATGTAACATACTATGATAGGCTGCCAGTTTATGTTGTGTGGGATGGGATGATGAATTGTGTATAGTCGTACCAGTATGGGTAGGTTTATGAAATATGGAGAAGTCATGTTTGTTTTTAAGTCTGATAATTTTTAAATCTAAAAAATTTATGGATTGATTTTGTTGTGTTTCTATTGTAAATTCAATATGATTATAAAGTGAATTAATATACGATAAAAATTGGTCGAGTTGCCTGTTAGTTCCTGTGAAATATACCAGTACGTCGTCTACGTATCTGCATCAATATAAAAACTGTTTGAATATCGGATGTTTTAAAATCTTTGTCTCTAGATGATCCATAAAAATATCTGATAGCAATGGGCTTAGAGGATTGCCCATTATAAGTCGTGCACTGTTATGTATATATTTGATTATTAAATTCAAAGTAATCCTGGTTTATACAAACTTCAAGAAGATGTAAAATTTCAGATGTAATGATTGGATTTGTACTATTTTGGTCTAAAAGGTTTTCAACTAGAATAAAAGTTTCTGTAGGAGGAATACTAGGAAAAAGATTTTTTACGTCAAATGAAATTAATCTGGAGTTGTTAGGTAATTGAAAATGTTGTATTTTATTAACTAGTTCTATTGTATTTTTTATTGTACATTGAGGTGAAAACTTAGTGTGTTCTAAATTAATCTTTAACAGTTTTTTTTGAAAGTTTATATGACGGAGCTATATAAAAAGAAACCACAGGTCTTATTGGGTGATCCGGTTTGTGCAGTTTATTGAAAGAGTATAATTTAGGAAGCTGTGGATTTATGATATTGAGGTATTTCTGTTCTATTGGATTTACTATTGATTTTGAATTTTCTAAAGCTAGCTTAATTTATTTTTAATACTTTTCTGTCAGATCTTTATGTAACGTTTCAATATTTTGATTATTTAAAAATTCTATTTTTTTTTTGTTATTATATTCTATTTTATCTATAGTTATAGTAGTGTTACCTTGGTCTGCTTTTGTTAACACTATGTTGTTTTCTATTGATTTATTTTTTATTGAAATGGCTGAAATTTCACTACACACATCTGTAATAGATTTTGCAATTATACTTTTTCGATATTATATTTCGATACAAAGTTTGAGAAATATTCATTAAAAATTTTATTAATAAAATGTATGAAAGTGCCTGCTTTATGAAGACAACATTCTCTAATTATACTGACCCTGGATATTCATTATTATTGATTGTGAACCTGCTAAAGGCATTTTCAAACTTTCTAAGAAATATATGGTTGGAGCGAATTTACCTGTGGCCTTTTTCTGTAGGGTGTTAAAATCAAACTAGCATTAGGTATGCCCCATAAATTGCAGGGTCATGAAACTACTTGGTCACAACATGAAAATATGGGAGATTAATTAATTGATTAGACGGATACGTGAAGAAACCGAGATACCGACAATCAGTTTAGAGTTATGCAAGGCACATCAATAATAAATGCAATTTTGATTATAAAGCATATGATGAAAAAATATACAATAAAGAAACAAATGCACAAATGGTATTCATTGATTTTGAAAAAGCATATGATAGCGAGAGATTCTGTGGTGGGAGCTCAATAAGAAAGGAGTTGCAGTGCTTAATTAAGCTGATGATACAGTATTAGAACATTAGAAGAAAATACTGAGAGGTATTTAAAACAAAAACTGGAACAGTGGAGAAAAGGTCTTAAAGAAAACGCTGATCTACAATTATTTCTTAAAATTTTTAATTGCATGTCAAAAAAATGCGCAATAACTAGTTCTTAAAACCTACCAAATTTTATTTGCATATATCAACCGGTTTCATAATTTCATGAAGTTCACGGAGTTCATTATTTGTTCCTGCAGAATTACCCCCTGAAGTTTGTCGAACTTATTTAGGTACTATCACTCTGTATATTTCAAAAATAGTGTCTAAACCAGGTGAAATTTTTACAAGATTGTACAGTGTACTTAAAAAAAGAGTATTATTTTTTATAAAGTCAATTTTAAGACAGTACACAACATTGTAGTCGAAAAAATCACGAAGTTTTTCACTGTTTTCGCAAATTCGTTGCTTAGGTCAGTAAATTTAAACAATATATTTGTTTATATAACTGCAACGTGATATTACGATTCGATATTCTTGGCGGAAGGTAAATAATTTTAAAGAAATCATACGTCACACAACAGACCTAACCCTTCCTAATATTTAGACGGAAGTGAAACGTTATATAAACAGCTGAAGCAATTTAGATATATAGAAAACATAACTGATTGCAGAGAACATTATTACGCCGATTATGTCATTGACTGGTTAGTTCAATTTTATTGTAATTAATGCAAGTTCGATACAATCGGAGGAAAATTTGATATCATTGTTTTAAAAATTACTAGGTTATTAGTTTAGAATAATAAACAATTTCGCAGCCACAAATTGTGGTTTGAGTCATTTAAATAAACTTAATTAAATACAATATTTATTACAATGGTATTAAATAATGAGAAAGAGAGAGACAGAAGATGAAATTTTTGACTAAAGCCGATTGCAATCAATCAATTTTGATTTAACTATTTTCATTCCTGAAAATGCAGACACAAGAATGATGATTAAACTAATGAATATAAAAGATCAAAATTTGACTTTGAAATAAATATCTGAAATTGTGTGTGATAATTCATTTTGGACAAAAATGATCTTCATACTGAGTGAGTTTGATATTTTAATAATACATTTTTCAACATCTTCAGAAGAAAACGGATGTCATGAAAGTTGTGATATTCAGTAGTGTATCGTAATACGTAATTTGGCAGAGAACTTGCTCTAGCTTTCAAAGCTGGAAAATTTTTAAATCCGTTTTTATTTATTTCGTTAATCAATAACTTCATTTTTGTAAATAAAACTATTTATGGAGCTAATCATGCGAATAAAAGTTTTATTTTTACCTTGTTGGTTAACTCCAAGTTAACACGTTGAGCGCCACGGCAAAATTTGAAATCAAGCCCTATGCCAGTTTGTAGAATTGGTTTTTATGTTGTTAGTGATGGTTTTTGTATAATAAAATATGGTTGCAACAAGTATTTTTTGAAAATTAAATTTATATCATTCATTCCCAGAAGTTAACTATCACGTGCGTACAATTGGCAAGATTAGCGTACATGATACTATGACAAACATGTCATTTATAGTATCATGGTTAGCGTACACAACGCGTGACAGTGTTTATTTGTTAGTTCGATTATAGAGTTTTTAGTGGCTGATTACGATAATTTTTTTATAATGACTAGTAACAGGACAAAACGAATTTTGGAAGTAGCAAATACCATAAATAATTCAGACTATCTTGGTAAGAATTTTAGTGACTAAAATTAGGACTACCTTATTTTCCAGTGGCACGTTCTTCAATATGTTTTTAACTTATGTTAAAAAAATCAAGTAAGTTTAAAATAATATAAAAGTGATTGCCTATTTGATGAACTAAACTCTAAGTACATTAAAAAATCAACATACATTACTTTCCACGAGAAAATATTCCAGTTATAATAAAAAAGATCAGATTAGTATAAGTACAGGAAAATACTTTCTTATAGAATTAATTGACGACTCTTTGGAAGATCCATTTTATGAGCACGTTAATTAGAAGTTATCAGAACACAGCGATTATTCTGACTGTTCTTTGACGTTTTAGGAACAAACCAGAAGACAATTTAGAAGAAGACCACCTTGACAGTGACCATGAAAATAATATATTCCCAGTTCCTGTTCTTGAGCCCAATTGGTGTGCACCTATGGGAAAACACATGAAGTTTAAATTCACAGGTCAACACGGTATCGATGTACCTACAGTATTTAGCGGTACTTTCAGACTTTACTCCAATGGTTTGTTTTGAACTGTTTCTAGATTGTAATATTTTACATGGAATGGTTTTGCAAACAAACCTATTTGCTACTTAAATTTTAGATAGCAATACAGACGTAACTAGTTCATCTCGATTACAAAACTGGAAACCTACAAGTAAAAACTAAAAGTTTTTCTTGGAATACTGGCGTACAAGGGAATTGCTAGAATGCCTAGTATTCATCATTATTGGTCTACTAAACCCATGTTTCGTATAAATATAATTTCTAACTGAAACAGATCCTAAATGAGTCGAAACAGGTTTCAGTTATTACCCAAAATGTGCCCTGGAGGAGATATGTTTTATAAAATTTAGGCGCTCATCAACATATTTGTTGAAAACTGTCAAAAATTATACACACCTGGTCAGACATTTTGTATCGACGAAATATTAGTACCTACCATATAGAGGACGATTAGTTATGAAACAATACTTTCCCGAAAAGACACAAATATGGAATAAAACTGTTCAAATTGTGTTATTCAAACGAATATATCTCGAATATCCTAGTGTATGCAGGACGAGCAGAAGAAGATAGTAATCAATTTATCAAATAAATTATTGAATGCCAGCCATACTCCTGTAACTGACAATTTTTATACAAGCATTGAGTTGGCAAATATTCTGCTGGATAGAAAAACTCATTTGTTAGGTACACTTAGATCTAATAGACGTGGAAATTCAAAAGACGTTGTTACCAAGAAATTAAAAAAATGAGAAGTTATTTGCAGAGAAAAAAACAAAGGTATACGCGTATTGAAGTGGCGTGACAAACATGCTGTTCTTCTATCAACTCTTCATATGGATAAAACAAAGAAAGTGCAAGGAAGACAAGAAATAATCCAAAAGCTCTTACCGATTCTAGATTACAATACTGGAAAAAATTCAATTGACTTGTCGAACCAGATGTTGAGCTACAATAATCCTCTTTAGAAAACCTTAAAATGATATCGAAAAATAGCGATAGAAATATTATTAGGGACTGCCATCGTAAATGCTTACTTTCTTTATAAACAAATATGTGGAAATCATATTTCTATAACGAAATTCCGTGAAAAAAATTGTTAAAAATCTGCTTGATGCAGATAAAAAAAAATATTCACGTTCAACCTTGACCAAATAATACCCAGAAGAGAGAGATCGAAAAACACTATTTTACTAAGCTAGATGGAACTACGCTGAAAACTAGAAAATATTGTTGCGGATGTTACGCAAATTAGCAAGAGGAAAACGACAGCAAAAATACTGTCAAAAAAGTGACTACTTATTGTGTGGATTGTGACGGGAAGCCACATCTCTGCTTGGAATGTTATACTAAATATCATAAAAAATAAACTTTCCATGTTATAACATTTATAATTATAACTTTTAATTTATAAGTTTAACTATTAAAAAACATTTTCTTTCTTCTTCTTCTTCGTTCTAGTATGTAGGCTTTAAAGCCTGTTTCTTCTTCAATATTAACCTCCTAAATTGTTTAAATTGTCGCACTATCTTTTTCTTGGTCTGCCAATACTTCTTTGTCCATTTGGTGACTTATCTAGTACTATTCCTACTATTCTATCCTCTGCCATTCTACTGATGTGTTCGTTCCACTCCTGTTTTTGTTTTGTCACCCATCCATTTATGTCTTCTATATTGCATGCTCTTCTTATGTTTTCGCTTCTCTCCCTATCCAACAGACTTCTCCCTGATATTAGTCGATATTAGTCGGAGTATTTTCATCTCTGTTGTTTCTAGCAGTCGTCTCGTTTTAGATGTGTCAGGTCTTGTCTCCTGAGTGTATGTTAATATAGGTCCAATTGCTGCTTTATAGATTCTTGTTTTTGTGTCTTATCTTAGGTGTTTATTCTTCCAGATTGTGTCATTAAGAGAACCCGCCGCTTTACTTACTTTTAAGCTTTGTTGTCGTAAGCTTACGATGGGCCTTAAAATAAACAGAGATAAAACGAGAATCATGATAATTGACAGAGCTAACAACAATCAAAATCATCTGGTCATGATAAACAATATCGCTGTTGTAGATAAATTTGTGTATCTGGGCTCATTAATAACAAACAAAGGAGGCTGTACTGAAGAAATAAAACGGCGGTCAGCAATCGCAAAAAGCGCTATGTCAAAATTGACAAAAATTTGGAAAAGCCATAAAATAACTACCGATACAAAAATGAGACTAGTAAGAAGTCTAGTTTTTCCAGTTTTTACTTATGCATCCTTACTGAGAAAGACAAAAAGAACATAGATATATTTGAGATGTACTGCTGGAGACGAATGCTGAGAATACCATGGGTGGCCCGAAGAACAAATGAATCCATACTGGACCAGCTAAACATAAAGAAAAGACTAAGAACACAAATATCAGAACAAATAATAAGCTATTTTGGACATGTGCTTCGAAGAAATGGTCTTGAAAAACTTACCATCCAGGGAAAAGTAGAAGGCAAAAGAAATCGAGGTAGATCTCCCACACGATACACGGACCATATTGTTGCTACCATTGGCGCTCCATTGTCAGAATGTGCTAGAATGGCAGAAGATAGAAAAACGTGGAGGAACATTGGGTAATTTAGCTAATAGCTTCATGATATCACGACACCTGCATCAAGTTAACGACTAAGAAGAAGAAGAAGAAAAACACCAGACCAACAAAGTATTGAGTTCAATTTTTCATACACGAAAATATAGAAAATACCTATCTTCAAAAATATAAAAAAAATTGTTTTTTATTAAAAACGCTATTATATACCTAAAAATATTTTCTATTGTGTACTTCACCAACAAGGAAGTAACACAAAACAAAATAATTGTTTTCGCTTCTAAAATAAATGTTTATAAAAAGTATCATGTTCCGCTGTAACAAACGTGCACATCGGGAAAAGAGTATTTAAATCTAGTAAAGGTGAAGCGTTGAGAACACTTGCAATTTATTACCTTTCCTACAAAACTCGTAATACCATTTAAGTTTAGTGTTTAAACTTGGAAGGCCATTTAACTCCGGTTATTAATTTTACATTAGCTGGAAAAAAATATTTAACACGTTTTTTCAACATTTTTATTGAATTTTAATAGTTCACCGCACTTTGCTGGCAACCTCTCGTCATTATTTAAAAACTAATGTTCTTTTCGAACCCGCGAGTTGTAACTATTAATTATATATTAGGTGGATCACATATTCGTACGTAACACTTAGTATCAAAAATGAAAACAAATCATACACATTCGTTAAGGTTATCCATCCAATGGCGCTAAGACTTTTGTAGAGACCAGGTCTCATGAATTAGGCTCTTCCAATCGTGTGTACTGGAGGGCTCTATCTATTACGCTCGTAGATCGTTTTCAACCTCATAAGTCATCTAATTTTTGATCTATCAGACACCTTATTTCTGATTATTTGCTGATCTACATAACCTTTAAGTTTATCTGGATCTTATTTACTGCTTATTTAAGGAGTTCATTTGTGCAGTCTGTATTTTTTGTCAATGTATCATCCCTCTCTCTCTCTCTCTCTCTCTCTCTCTCTCTCTCTCTCTCTCTTCACTCCTGACCCGTCGTAGTGAGTGTAGTGGTCATCGTGATGTGTATTGTCCGTCTCCAAAGATCTCTATCTCTGGTCATTTCTTTTAACTCATGCATAGATCTTTTTCATATTTCTCTAATTTGATGGATCCATCTTGTGGATCTTCCTCGTGATCTTCGGCCTTCTAATTTTCCTTGGACAATAAGTCTTTCCAGGTGTTCTGTGTCTGCTCTCATAACATGTTTAAAGTATATTAATTCTTGGTGATGGACTTTGCTGGAGAGTCGTTTGCTGACCTTTAGTTCATTAGTTCATTTAAAATTGAATGATTTGTCCGGTAGTCTGGTCCACGAAATTAGTCAACAGAACATTTCTTCTTTAACAGAACATTTCAGTGGCGTCTATCTTTATCCGCTTCGCTTGTCGTAGGGTCAAAGATTCACATCCGTATGTCAGTATTGGGAATATTAAATAATTGATCAACCTACGGCGACTTTTGCTAGACCACATCTACGTTTAATTTCTTCCTGTACTGACCCTGTATTTGTGATTAATGATACCAGATCTAAATATAGGCTCACAACCTCAAACCGGGCAATCGTGGTAATGTGTGGATGATTGTTATGTAGTGTATCCACTATCATCCCTATCTAGTTTCATTCTTATTATTTGTAGTTTTTTTCAAAGGCACTTTGTGTCTTATTGGATTATTGTATACTCAGTTTTAATTTCGAAATCTCTTATGGACTTGTGAACCGTTGTTCACACTTAATGTAATGTCCCAGAGATGCCTAGATATAAACCAAAATATGTATTTGTGCTTTATTGACTATAATAAAGCATTTGATAAAGTTGATCATGATCATTTAATACAATTGTTACTGAAAAAAGCTATATTATTTCCAATCACTTGTACGGTTAAGGAGCTGCAGTACAAATATGTGGAAAAAAACCAAGCATATAGAAAGAAGAGAAAGCTTCATCAGGATTGTATTCTCTCAACAATCCTTTTTAACATATTCTCGGATGACATATTAAATAAAGCCTTGGATGGTCAAAATCATGGCATTAAAATTAACGGAAGCCTAATTAGCATACTGAGATATGCAGACGACACAGTTCTGATAGCCCAATTGATTCAAGACCTATTTTTTTTAAGCCCTTTCTCTATTCGGATTGCCGAATATAGGCCTCTTCTAATTCTCGCCATTCATATCTGTTGTTTGTAAGACGTTTCCACATTAGCACTGCAGTTCTTTTAATATCGTCGCTCCATTGCATTTGCGGTCTTCCTCGTGGTCTTTTGGCTTCATATGGCCGCCAATTCCTGATTTCTTTATTCCATCGGCCATCCGTAAGACGTTCGTTATGTCCAGCCCATGTCCATTTCAGTTTAGCTGCCTGTTAGATCGCATCCTTTAGTTTTTCAAGACATATAAGCACTTGTTAATGTAATTCTAAAACTACTGAAGCTTATGTCTTCTCATTTAATACTAATAATACAAAATTTATGATTAAAAAGGCTTGGAGGACATTTATGAATATGAAAAAAGTATGCTGTAATTGAGATCTAAGTCTAGAATTAAAGACTACTTCTACGGCATGGAGTTATGGACACGAAAGAAGAACGACATTTAAACAATAGAAGCTTTTGAGTTTTGGTTGTATCTTAGAATATTACGAGTTTCATTATAATTAATTGTGTTTTAATCCCATATATAATGGTATCCAAGTTAAACATACTTCAAGAAAACAATTTAATTTCAGAACCTCTTTAAACAATCTACCTTATTAAAATTAGTAAGTATCCAATAAGACATAGCAAAAAAATATCCTTAGATATTCTAAGGTTGGATGGTTACTAAAAGTAATCAACTAGATTAAACTGTTACTTTCCTTTCTAAGTTGTTTATGTATGAGTAATTATTTCCCTATATTTTACCATATTACCAAAATGCAGTTTATCACTAACTCAATGACGTCAATATAAAAAAATCGTCATTCTGTATTACGTATATGCCAATCCTATGGTTTTGTTGTGTATATTATCTTGTCGCCAGGATTTTGTTCCTTATGTTATAATTAAAAAAATTTTCTTCATTACCTGTATAAATATATTATGTTATTATATTGTATAAAATCGTAAGCAATGATAAAGCGCCCAGCCCCAATAAGGTGAATATTGCAAGGTGTCAGCAAAATTGCTGGGAGACCATGACATTAAAGCACTATTCTCTTTAACTGAATTTATGACACGGGATATTTTCAACTATCTCAATAAATAAATATAAAAAGCGGAGCGAGACAAGGTTGTATACTCTCGCCTCTACTCTTCAACTTTATTCGGAGGAAGAATTGAAGGACCCTAATAGAGGCAATTTACTGATGCAGCAGTGGCACAGAACCCGACATGCAGAGGAAGAATATAAACAAATACGCAAAGAAGAAAAGAAGACTCACCGAAGAAAAAAGAGAATATACGAACAAAGAACTTCAAGAACTACAAGAATTAAGTAAATTAACAGAGACAAGAAAATGAAACGAAAATGATTTTATCAGAAACTGAACAAAAGCAGAAAAGACTTCAAACCGAGAACAACGATGTGTAGAAATAAGGAAGGTAATATATTGACAGAACAGCAAGAGATACTAAGTATATGGACAGAATATTTTACGGAAAAGCTTGAAGGAGATCGGAGTGAGTTGAACCTTGACATACCATTAGACCAAGCAGACAACAGAGAAAAGACTCCACCAACAATAGCCGAGATTAAAACAGCAGTAGATAAATTAAAGAACAATAAAGCACCGGGATCGGATCAAATAGCATCGGAGTTACTGAAGGAAGGAGGAGACGCACTACAAAAAACAATACATGAATTGATAACAAAGATTTGGTCGAATAAACAGCTACCAGCGGAGTAGAATAGCGGTATTATTGTACCATTACATAAAAAAGAAAATCAGTTAAAATGTGAAAACTACCTGGAATCACGCTGCTGAACGCAGCATACAAAATAATGTTCAACGTCATTTATGAAAGACTTAGACGACACGCTGAAAAAATAGTTGGCAAATACCAAAGTGGCTTGTGTAGACAGAAATCAACAATAGACCAGATATTTGTTCTGCGACAGATCCTTGAAAAAACAAGTGAATATAACATCGACACAGATCATCTCTTCATAGACTTTGAAAGCGCAAATGACAATAAAACCGAGAATTCTTAATAAAGACAATGAAAGAATTTAATATACCAACACAACTAATAGAACTGATAAAAGAATCTCTAAAAGTAGAAAGTAAAATCCGGATACAAAATAAATTAACAGAAACAATAGATGTGAAAAAGGGACTACGCCAGGGAGACGCTCTATCATGCATCTTGTTTAACATCGTACTCGAAAAAATACTGAGGGACACAACAGTCAATACTCGAGGAACAATAATTAATAAAAGCGTGCAAAAACTAGCATTTTCAGATGATGTTGACATAATCGCAAGATCAAGAAGAGAAATGATAGAGGCATACAACCAAATAGAATGAGCTTCACAAAATAGTGGTCTTAAAATCAATCAGACCAAAACACAATATATGCACGTAAGTAAAAACACAGAAATAAGGCAGCCACAAAATATAACAATAGAAGAATACAACATTGAGGGGGTACAAAACTTTATATACTTGGGATCCCTAGTCACATCTGATAATAACGTTGCGGAGTAAGTGAAGAGGCCAATATTTCTTGCCAATAAATGTTACCATGACTTAATTAGGCAACTAAAATCAGGTAACGTCGCAAGAAAAACAAAATGCCAAATATACAAAATCTTGATACAAAAGAGAGGAAACGTTGTTAGCCGCCTTCGAAAGAACAATTTTGCTACACATATGTAAGGGCACGAAAGAAAACGGAATTTGGCGAAGAATACAAAATTGCGAAGATACAACTTTGAACTATACAAAATATACCAGCATTCGGATATTATAACATTCATTAAAATAGGACGGCTGCGTTGGATAGGACATGTAGAAAGAATGGAAGAGGGCGAAATACCAAACAAAATATTCAAACAGATGCCAGTAGGAAAAAGAACAAGAAGAAGACCGAAGCTGAGATACTTAGAACAAATAGAAAATAATATAACAACTTCAAAAATAAAAAACTGGAGGACAAAAGTACGAAACAGATCAGAATGGAGAAGAATCCTGGAACAGGCCAAGACCCAAAAAGGGTTGTCGAGCCAGTGATGATGATGATGATGATGAATGGAGGCAATAGAAAACGTAGTAGTGAATTGTGAACATTATATATGCCGACGATAACTGCAGTGAGGACCTTTAAAATCTATTGAACAAAATAAGCCAGAATTGTTCTTACTATAGATTAAAACTTAAAAACGTTAAAAAAAACTAAATATATGATAACAAAAAAATTTTATAGAAATTAGAAGTCGAATACAGCAAGTACGAGCAACGTTTGTAAAAATGAGAAACTCCTTAGCAGCGCGATCTAAGTATTGATCTGCGAATTGGAATAACACATTATATCTTTCCGGTACTTGGAGCCGAGTTTTTGAGATATGGATATACAGATTATTAAAGATAAACTGATAAAAAGATATTCTTAGACGGCTCAACCAAGCAACACGATATAATAAAGAACACCCTACAAAATATGAACTTTTGCATCTAATCATACAGGGACATATCCAAGGAAAATATAGTCCTGGCAGAACAAAATCATCATGGCTCAGAAAATTTACGACAATGGTACGGAACATCGACTACATCATTATTTAGAGCTGCTCTCAATAACTTCATGATAACTAATACAATAACCAACATGACCATCATCATCATCCAGGCTCCTGCATCCAAAGTTAAACACAAGCTTTCACTAATAACCCCGCGCGGTTGATGTGGTTTTGTGTTTAAATAAAAAAACTGTTTGTGGAACCTACGAAATCAAAATGACCGCACACAAAAACGAATGGCTCTATAGCAATACACCCAGAAGAGATACGCAGATCAGATTCTATAAAGAATTGTTTCAAGCTTGACCAAGATCTGGAAATTAGGAAAGGAAAATTTCCAAAACAAAATAAAGAATTCGATATAAGAAATGATAAAAATCATTAGTTACTTAGTCAATGTAGAAATAGTTAAAATGAACACATTTGATGAAGGGGTTGAAGAATAGATTGAAATAGGAAAGCAAACTATATTTAACAACTATCAGATGTAAGCGTATATTTTAGGTATAGTATAGTAATACGTTTATGAAAATGATGGGTATTACAACAGGCTACAGGACCTATTAATGGAGGTGAAAAAAAAGAAGAAGATACTTATTTTGTTTTCGTACAAAACTCCTTTTAAATCATTTGGATATAATTGTCATTATACTCAACTTTAATTTAGGATTTTTATTATTATTATAAATTCGTTTCTTTTTATTTGCTTTAAGGAACAATTTTGGTATGATATCTATCTCCCCAAATAAATACCTAATATAATTGCATGTTTTAAATATAATTGTTTTGGTATTATTTAAGGATAACCAAAACGCAGTACATATTTCTCCGGAACTACCTGCTATTAGCATCTTTATCTAAGATTGACAGCTTAAGTAATGTGTCTTACGATAATTACTGATGGTTTCTGTTAAAAAATCATTTTCATAATGAGTGGAATGTATTTTTTACTGATTACTTTTCAATTTGGGTCGTTCTCACTTTACTTCATCTAAGGGATAAACACAATTAGTCAAAATAACATTAGATACTTAAATGTATAGCATTAATAATTAGTCTCGCTCACATACAGATAAAAAAAGGAGAAGTAATGGCGAATATTCCGTATTTTATACTTAAAGACCATGGTGGATAGTTATTATGGACAAACTGTAGTAGTATCAATGAAAATATAACTGAAGATATAGAATTGAAGGGTGGGACTTCTATAATATTTAGGAAGAATATGGAATGGGAACAATCAATTAATGCAATAGATTTATGTAATAGAAATAAATATAATAGAAATATTTTTTTTGATCTTGACGTTTCAATTTCCAATCCGAAAGTCATTTTAAAAAATCCTTAAATAAAATTGTGAATTATAGAAAACCTATAACTGTTATTTTCAGTTGAAAACGATTGCCAAATTGGAAATCAAAACGTCAAGAACAAAAAAAGGTAGTTTCCATTACAATTTATGGTGATTGACTTCTTAATAATTCCCATACTTCAAATTCATACTTCAAAATCTTCTATCTCTCTACAGTCCAAATCGAGCCTTGGTCTCCTTCAAACTATGTCTCCAACATTGCCGGTTCCGCGCCTATCTTCTCCTTTTCCGTGGTTTTCCTTTTGGTTTTGCGCCCTGCATTTTATAGTCTAGAGCTCTTTTTGTAAATCTTTCGATCTCCATTTATGTTTAACGAATTCTGAGATCGGTGCCTCCTTTGAGCAATTGGTAGGGTTTATGGTTGCACCTGGATCTCCATACTCCGTTTTCGTTAATAGGTCAAAATATCTTCCTTGGGACTTTTCTTTCGAAGTAATGTTTTCGTTCCATAACATACTTCTTAATCTTACATTATTTATCTAGAATATATCTGCACGACACCAATGGAAAATTAATCATTGACACCCAAGAGATGAAAGACAAATGGAGAATATATTTGGAGACACTTTTTCAAGATCAAAGAACGGATTATAGGCATCTATTTTCAGAGAGGATAACGGGCCCGGACATACTTAAATCCGAGGAAGAAGAAGTAATAAAACGGATTGAAAGTAGGAAAGCTGTAGGGCCTGATAATATCGAAGCTGAATTTTTAAAACTCTTGGAGGAAGAAGGAATAAATTGGATTACGGCTGTCTTCAATAAAATATACAATACAGGAATCATCCCTGATAAATGGCTAGAATCAGAATTCACAGCTATACCTAAAAAACAGGGGGCTAAAAAGTGCGAAGAATATCGAACATTCAGCCTAATGAGCCACATGTTGAAACTGTTTCTTAGAGTCATCCATGGAAGAATTTATAAGAAGTGCGAGGAACAAATATCGGACAGACAGTTCGGCTTCATTAATGCAGCGGGTACCAGAGAGGCATTTTTCGGAGTACAGGTACTGATTCAAAGATGCAGGGACGTTAACTGCGACGTATACGCGTGCTGGTGTGGTTTCACAGAAGAAGAATTATTTCGCGCAGCAGCCGACAGAGAAAGGTTTCAGGAAATTGTAAGCATGATGACGGCCAACGTCTGAATACGGACACGGCACCCACAGAAGAAGAAGATACGCGTGCTTGATCGACTATGAAAAGGCCTTTGACAGAGTTCAATATCAAAAGATGATAAACATTTTAAAAGAGGCAGACCTGGATGACAAAGACCTCAGAATAATTTCAGAACTCTGAAATCAGACCGCATACATGAAAATTAACGGAGAAGAAACAGATCACATAAAAATACTACGTGGAGTTAGACAGGGATGTATCCTATCGCCTGATATTTAATATGTACTCAGACAAAATTCTTAACGAGGCTCTTTCCGGAATAAACGAAGGCAACCTTCTAAATGGTGAAAGAGTAAACAATGTTAGATATGCGGACGACACCATGGTGATAGCAGATAGTTTAGAGAGGCTTCAAAGGCTAATGGGCAAAATAAACAAGTACAGTCAACAGTACGGACTAAACATTAATACCCACAAAACGAAACAAATGATTATCAGCAAGGAGAATATAAACGGGGCTCATCTATACATTATTGGGACGCAGGTAGAGCGAGTAAAACAGTATTGCTACCTGGGAACTATTATAAACGAACAGTGGAGCAATGTACAGGAAATAAAGTGCCGCATAGGAAAGGAAAAAACGGTTTTTAACAAAATGAGCGCCATCTTCAAAAGTCACAACATATCCCTAGATACAAAAATGGGACATTTGAGATGCTATATTTTCTCTGTGTTGTTGTACGGGGCGGAGGCATGGACGCTTGCAGACACCACTTTTAAAAAACTTGAAGCATTTGAGATGTGGCTTTATAGAAGAATGCTGAGAATATCATGAACAGCAAGGATCACGAACAAGGAAGTTCTAGGAAAAAATGAAGAAGGAACCAGAGATTGTGTTTACGATCATACGCATAAAATTGCAATATCTGGGACACGTTATGAGAAATCAGCACTGTTACTCCCTGCTGCAGTCTATATTGCAAGGTAAAGTCGAAGCTAAGCGAGGACCCGGTAGAAGGAGAATATCATGGCTGCGGAATTTAAGAACATGGTTTAAGAAAACCTCAACGAAGCTGTTTCGAGCAGCAGCGAGCAAGGGTATGATTGCCAATATGATTTCCAACATCCGAAACGGATAGGAACCAGAAGAAGAAGAAGATATCTGCACGATCGGCTGATTAGGTTCACAACGTTACACTCAATGACATCCCGATTATTATTAGCAGATATGTTAACGATACAGTTAATATAATGATACAGTATAATTAATGATACAGGTAATGGTAATAAAACAGTTAATGTTAATGATAAAGATATTTAAAATAGAAAACAACCCATACAAGAACTTAATGAATTTCATAGTCTTTATACATAAATAGGTAATCTCGGAGATCAATCAAACACACTATAAGAATAATAAAAGGTTCTCCTGAGTGTACCTTTACTATTATTGTCCATAGTGATTCACGTTAATCTGCTTGCATTTAAAAGAGGATTTGGTACTCTGGTCTACGCAGAACATCTTGTTATAATAATTTGATCTAAAGCATAACATAATATGACTAGCTATCAGCTTTAAACCCAGTATTATCATGTGGTATCATACCCTAACACACTAACTGTTTCACCCCTAGTCATTAATAGAACAACAATATCATTTTCAGAAGAGTTTGGTACCTCGGGATTCTGTACCGATTTCCTCTAAGAGCATGCCCTAGGTTTGAATTTTTTTTTATAGTTTTTAATAACTCACTTACGGCAATCTCTCTACATTTAACACAGCTTCGTTGGTCTGGATTGCTGTCCAGAGTATTTCGAGTATTCTTATATACAATTATATCTAAACACCTCTAGGCGATTGATCGTATCAGTCTTTAGAAACCAGGTCTCGGCGGCATGTAACAACATTGACCAAATACATAATATCATTTGGTCATTCTTTGACGTAATTTTAGGTTTAAGCTGTGGTTGCAGAAAAATGATTTCATTTTTCGACACATTATGCTTTTGATCTACTTCAATTCCGCATTTCACCTCTTCACTTGGGTTCAGCTGTTGGTCTGTAATATTGCATCGCAGATATTTAAAGTGGGTAACTCTCTTAATATTTTGTTGATCTATTTGTAAGTAGAGAAACATTTTCGTGAGTTTGGCGACTAAAAATCATAAATTTTGTCTTAGAATCAATTATTTTTATACCTGTTTCTCTTCCTTTTTATATCTAATACCTTTTAAAGACCCTGGAGACTATTACATAAGTACATAATAGTGTCGTCAGTGTATCTGAGATCATTATACAGTTCACCATTGATTTTCACTCCAAAGTCTTTATCTTGCAAAGCCTGTTTGAAATTCCATCTCTGTCTGACGCTTCATTAAGTGTAACATTCATCGGATGATCTCCTATTGAATTGTATGACTGTTTTCACATATATATATATATATATATATATATATATATATATATATATATATATATATATATATATATATATATATAGACAAATACTTCAATATATACACCAAAGACGAAATATTGTTGAAATCCTCTATGCTGAGGAAATATTGAAAAAGTGGAGGAGAAACTTGAAACTGCCTTAAAAACAATGAAAACGTACTACCTGCAGAATTACGAAATCTAATCCCTCTAAAACCCAAGACTGCGCTTTCCACCTTCGCGCAAAGGAAACCAAGCGAAAACTCCAAATTGCGTGGAATGGTAATACATTAGAACACACAAACCAACCCATATATCTTGGAGTAACTCTGGACCGGTCCCTCACCTACAGACAAAATTGCATAAAAAAGAGAGGGAAAGTAACAACTAGGAACAGCATACTCAGAAAGCTAACGGGAAGTAAATGGGGTGCACGTCCTAAAGTTTTAAGAACAACGGCACAGGCACTGTGTTTCTCAACTGCTGAATATGCATGCCCGGTTTGAAGCAGATCTGCCCACACCAAACAAGTTGATACTGCACTAAGTGATACATCCAGGGTAGTAACAGGGTGCATGAAACCAACGCCACTCTCAAATCTATATAAAGAAGAGGGTTTTGCAGCACCCTCAACACGCAGAGGCGTTGCACAGCACACAGAGAAAATTAAACAGATCGCGGACGAGCGGCATGCCCTATACAAAGCTCGAACACCACGAAAGCGTCTAAAATCCAGGAAAAGCTTCCTTGGACCAGTGCAGGATGAACCGCCTAAGTATTTTTCTCTTCTGCAGGTTCAATGGACCGGCCAGTCCCTAGACTTTAAAACGTGGAAAACTATGAATAGGATAAGAACGGTCGTCGCTCCAGTAAAATCAAACATTGCGAAATGGGTGAAAATAGACCAAGAAGACGTGAACTGTGACTGTGGTGAAACACAGAATATGGAACATCTTCTTACATGCAGAAACTAAGCTCATCGATGTACCCTCGAAGATTTGTGGCTCGCCAACAAAGATGGAACCGACGTAGCCCGATACTGGGCCGAAATTTTATGAACCTCATTTTATGAACATCAATACCAGTTGGTGTATAACACGTTCAAACGCGTTCTATACTGTACCCTATCGAAAGCCTTTTCGTAATCCATGAAAGCAACTTATTAATATAATTACATTGGTCTGGGAATTTTTAGAGCAGTACATTTATGCCAAAAATGCCTCACGTATACCCAACGCATTCCTAAATCCGAACTGGGTTTCATCTAGGTCCCTTTGGCAATGACTTCTTATTCTTCCACGAGTTCCCCGACTAATTAATCTGTATTCGTCGCATCTTCTTGCTCGTTGTTTCTTCGGAATTTTATTGGCAATTAAACATTTATATTATCAATATTTATAAAATTCCTGTAAATATTGTAACAGTTATTATTAACGGTTATTTTAATATACTAAGTAATTATTCTTATTATGAATTCTTAGTATTTTCGCTTGAATTAAAAATCCACGTGTTTAAAATTGAATCCACAACAATGATTTCTACGTTACAACTGAATTAAAGCAATAAAAGGTAACGTGAATAATTATAAAAATAACTGACCATAGAAAAACAATTGGCTAAGTAGGGAAACGACATTTTGCTGTAATGTTTTCCACGTGCACTCCGCACACTTCACGCATTGAAAGACAACCAAGACAGGCCACTAGTAAATTTTTTAAACGTCTATTTAACATTACCGGTTACAAGAAGATGTACTTTATTTCCTCACCCGCAAGTGGAGACTCGTGGCCAGGCACGCGACAAATGGCGTTCCACAACATCGAATTCCTCTTTTCTTACAAATGTTTCCGGTCAAAACAAAAAGATAATAAGTGTAGTTATTTATACAAAATTGAATTCTTGCAGAGTGAGTGATAGAGTCTTGTTCTAATTTACTTGCAATATTTAATAGTAACGAGGTAATTCATCGGAAACAAACAATTATTCATAAGAAATGTGGAAATTTCATAGGAAATAGGTCGCGGTGCTGTGATATAAATCATAAATTTAAAATGATAAAGCAAAAACAAAACGATGTGTCTATAACAGTCAGTTTTTTTTGACTGGTATTATAACTATGTGATTTTTAATATTTTAAATTATTATGGGCCGGTTTCACCAACAACAAATAAATCACTGAATAGTTAATCGCCGAATAAAATTTATTAGTAGAATAACTTTTATTCCGTTTCAATAACTATTTGTAATCCACAGTTAGTTATTCGTCGAATAAGTTCAAAGTGTAATGATTTTCCACAGACTGTACTCGTTGACACATCTCTTGGCCTTCACCTCTTAGGTGTTTGGCCAGGCACATCGCACTATTTTTCTATAACTTATAATATTTGATATTCGTTGATTAATTTGTCAAAATAATAATAATTGTCAATGCCAATGGTCAATACATATTTGAAACGATCCTGTTGCATAAAAACAAAGAGCAATTAACAATTGATTTCGCACATCTATGGGTCTATTTTTGTTGCTTACAGGATGCAATTGGTTACTGTTCAAATTTAATAAATGATCTACTGAATTTTTTTGCATCGAGCAAAAAGACAAAAGAGGGAATGTAAAGGTAGTGGGGGTAAAAATATTGTTAGACAGGAAGTGCCATCTTGAGAGGCCACATTAAACAAGGAAAGAGAATCTTTCCTTGTTTAAGAAATCAAATTTAGTTGGGTTATGTTATTTTTTGTCCCAACTGTCACATAAAATCTTATTAATAATGAAGTTTATTAACAATTATGTCGCACTTTAGACTTTTGTCGTTTATATTTATTTAATGTTTCTCGTCTAAGACACATTCTGAAAACTATTTTATAGCTACTGTTAATGAGTGTCGAAAAATTTAAATTTGGCGCATTCGCATTTCCGGATATGTCCGCCATCAGAGGCCACTTTTTTGGTCTCCTTTTCATAATGATTAGATTCCCTCTTTTGTCTTTTTGCTCGATGATTTTTTGATAATCTTAACCTAGTGTTACTAGTCCACATCATCAAATTCAGCAAAAGGGTTTCTTCTTTGCAGCTGCCAGCGTGGTCTTCTCCTTTGCTGCTCATTTCCGTAATCAGAGGATGATGATGATAGAGATAATATTCGAAAATAAATATATATGTATACAAAATTAAATTGTCTGAAATAATTACGTTTACCTGCAATACATTGTTGATAATTTCAAGTTAAACTAATGAATTTTCTTTATTATTGATATTTAAAGTGAGGTTAGCTGTCAACTCATTCGAAGAATAAATATTTATTTGGCCGATATTGGACTAATAACTTATTTGGAGTTTATTCATAGAATAAGTCTTATTTGACGTTGGTGAAACGCAGATATGTCAGTTTTATTTGTTGAATAATTTTATTCATTGCATAGACTGCTATTTGTCGTTGGTGAAACCGGCCCTATATCAACTGTATTATAGATATTTCAATGAAATTTTAATCCTAGCTATTTGAACCTACTCTAAATCCAGTGGCGTGGGATTTTTTTTTATAAGAAAAATCTCTTTAATAAAAACAATGTTTACACTACCATATAGAGACATCAATTAAAAATTGCGGTGTCTTCTCCAATTTTCTGTTATTTCATTTCTTTATGGGTCAAATATTATTCTGAGAACCTTTCTTCCAAATACCAGCAATTTATTTCCTGTTGATTGAGGATCCAAGTTTCACTTTCATGAACGAATAATTGGGTTGTACAGTGTTGTGGGGGGTTACTTGATGACGAATAGAAGAAAAAGTACTCAAATTTTTACCTTACGTTTTTTCTAAACAATAATTTATGGTCACAATTTGGTTTTTTGTCTATAAGTTTATTCTCTTATATTGTACATAAACAATGTTTATATAATTTTTTTATATCAAGAATATCTTTATTTTCCGTTTTTTAAATTAAAATTGATAAATAATTTAGGGAGATATTTGCAAAAAAGAAATTTTTTTGCACTAGTTTATAAATTTTATTAATTTTTTATTAACAAAATAAAATGATATTAATAGATACAGTATTTAAACATCGAGGAATTACCGTCTTTTAAATTTGTACTCAATTTTCCCCCGATCTACTAAATTGTACTACTTGACTATTAGAATTGATCTACTAATGTACTAAATTCCTCGATGTTCAAATGTATTAATAACATTTTATTTTGTTAATAAAAAAAATTAATAAAACATATAAATTAGTTCAAAAAAACTGCTTTTTTGCAAATATCTCCGTAAATTATTTACCAATTTTAATTTAAAAAACGGGAAAATAAGGATATTCTTGATATAAAAAATGGTATAAATATTGTTTATGTAAAATATAAGAGAAAAACTTATAGATAAAAAATCAAATTGTGACCATAAATTATTGTTTTAAAAAACGCAAGTTAAAAATACGAGCACGTTTTCGTCTATTAGTCATCTAGTAACTCCCACCTATGTCTTAAGAGCTTCAGATATCTGCGAAAAATTTTGCCGTGAAATCGATGATTTTAGCATAACCAGACCAGACTGGGCATACCAAAGAAAAAATAGTGAGAAATCAAATAGACTACATTATGATAGCAAGGAGGTATCATAATGCTGTTAAATGTACTAAGAGGTACCCAGGAGCTGATATAGGCTCAGATCATAACCCGGTAGTTACTGTGATAGAGGCGAGACCAAAAAAGATTAGAAGACCACACAGAAAGGCACTAGATTTAAATAAACTTAGAAACAAAAATATACGACAAGAAACAGGAGAAGAAATAAATGAAAACCTCCGTTCAGTGCAGCAACAAATTAACGATACAAATAACGTTAACTAAAAATTAAAGTACATAATTACAGCTATACAAACAGCAGCAAAGAAACATCTTACAAAAACAACAACAAAGAATAAGGGGTGGATGACACAAGATATACTAGACTTGATGGAACAAAGAAGAAAGATGAAGAATTACCCAGACAAATACAAATACAAAGAAATTAATAAACACATAAAAAAGAAAATAAAAGAAGCCAAAGAGTAGTGGATTAAAGAACAGTGTGAAGAAATGGAAACCTATGAGAAAAAATACGATGCATTCAATATACACAAAAAAGTAAAAGAAATAACAGGAAGCATAAAGAAATGCCACATGGGTAAACTTAAAGACAAAGATGGAAATCTTATTGTAGATCTAGAGAATAAAATAAAAAAATGGACAGAATACCTGAATGAATTATTTGAAGACGATAGAAACAACTTAACTCAGATCATCAATGCAACTGGGCCAGACATATTGAAAGAAGAAGTAGAATACGCAATAAGAATCGCTAAAGATGGAAAAGCAAATGGACCTGATGAAATTCCTACAGAACTTTTGAATGATAAGTCCGTAACCATAATATAACATCTATTCAGTACAATATTCAGTACTGGTATAATACCTCAAGAATGGTTGCTGTTTACGTTTGTCACCATACCGAAGAAAACTAAGGCAATGCAATGTACAGATCATCGAACAATCTCCTTGATGAGTCACCTGCTTAAAATATTTCCTAGAGTCATCCACAACCGAATCTATCAAAAGTTAGATATTAACGATACACAGATGGTATTCAGAAAAGGATTAAGTACAAGAGAAGCTCTCTTTGCCTTAAATGTCCTAACACAGAGATGTCTATATGTTAACCAAGAGGTGCATGCCTGCTTTATAGACTTTGAAAAGGCCTTTGACAAAGTACGCCACAACCAACTCAAAGAAATCCTGGAAGGTAAGAACATCGACACCAGAGACTTTCAAATAATATTAAATCTGTACTGGAATCAGCTAGCTAATATAAAGGTAGAAGACCAAACATCGGACGAAATAGAAATACGTAAAGGAGTACGACAGGGTTGTATATTGTCACCGCTTTTGTTTAATATCTACAGCGAACAAATATGCCAGGAAGCTCTTTCACATGCAAACGAAGGGATAATAGGCAATGGAGAAGTTATCAACAACATTCGATATGCTGACGATACTGTGATAATGGCAAGAACAGTGGAAGAACTACAACATCTATAAAAAAAAATAGTTGAAAGTATAAATGAGATATGTAATAACTACGGCATAAAGATGAACGTCAAAAAAACCAAATATATGACCTTCAGTAAGAATCCAATTCATGACACCAGTATCACAATAAACGGTACCCAACTTGAAAAAGTAAGCGAATACAAATACTTGGGAACCCTCATTAATGAAACAGGTGACCAAAATCACGAGATAAAAAGATGTATTGAAATTGGCGTCTACCTTTATAAAAATGAAAAATTTATTTTGTAATCGTGATATTAGTATTCATCTACGAACTAGAATGTTAAAATGCTATGTATTCAGTACTTTGCTTTACGGTGTTTAGAGGAATATTTAAAATCTTAAAAGCTTTGAGATGTGGAAAACTTGAATACTTAGGCCACCTGATGAGAGGACAAAAGTACACGTTCCTACAAAATATATTGCAAAGAAAGATCCAAAGACGCAGAAATCCAGGCCGTAGAAGAATGTCCTGGATGAGAAATTTGAGAGAGTGGTTTGGCTGTACCGCTAACGAATTATTCAAAACAGCAGTTAATAAAATTAGAATCGCCATGATAATATCCAATCTCCAATAGGAGAGGCACATAAAGAGGAAGAAGAAGACTGGGCTAAATAGACTACAGTAAAAAATAATAAATTATACTTGATATTTGATAAGATTTTTTGGCCGGTGCACTACAATATCATGCAAATACGAAAAGGAGGCTGAAATGAAATACAAAAGCACATACTGAGCTTCGATTTATAGCTTGAAATACCAAGATCAATAATTTTTTAGTATACATACACAATAACGTGAAATATTCAGCAATCGTAACTCCTTCCAATAAATTTTCTTTTAAAATAGACTTTGCTCTGAAATAATGTGAACCTAAATTGTGACTCACGTTTAAAAAGAAGTAGCAAGAAAAAACAATAACAAATATCAACTTCTGCAAATCATTAAGTTTAAAAATATACGGCTGTTAGACAATATCTATAAATTATTAGTATCGTGATGTAAATATAAACATAATCATCGTCCAAGATATTACTAATAACCTATTTATCATTGTTAAAATTGACGTGCAAGACGTTCGTAAAAAGAATAACATAAAAATATTTAAAATGATTCACCATAATAAACCAATAAACTTCCACATTGTCACTTGAGATCCGAGAAGAGTTTATGCATGCTTAACAGCAGTGGTGTGCGCTTGGTTTGAATGGTTTAAATTTTTATTTCTCTATTTAAATTTTCTGTATAAATATCACACATAATTGTGCATTCTTTGTTGATTTTGTTAGCAGAAGTATTCTGCCCTGCTAAGCTGAAAGGTCCTATCTTTCAATTGTGCTATTTGGAGAAAAACGCAATTAACTTTACTTTGCTGCACCATCCGTAATAAACGATATCAAACTGTTATTTTGAATGAACTTTATTTGTTGGGATAATCCAAGGAAGTAATTAGTTTCAAGCATATATGAGTTTTGATAGATAGGAAGGTTCTCCAGTAATTCTCCGTTTCATTCTCTTCAGCTGCATAGGCTACCGGTAATTCTTCCCAAAAGTATCTCCAGTTTGCTGGAATTATAGTTTGCAGGTTATTCAGCAAATTTTGCTTTCTCTCTTGACTAATTATTCGGTTAGATCTTCATGGAGGTAAAAGTGTCACACCAGTTTTAAATGTATCTGCAGTTAAAAAGTTCAGTTTTGCCAAATCTTCTTTGTCATACGAGTTTTTATATTTTATTGTTTTCTCGCCTCGCGTAAAAATTGCCAGCAAAATTTTATTGAGATAGAAGTGTGGCGTAACTTTTTAAATTATATTTTGAACTGAAATCTGTCCACTCATAGAAATGTCTAATCTCTAATGCTATGATATCGGTCTGTTATGTTGAATTTCGAACACATTAAACGTAGTCATTAAAATCCCAAACAGTTTTGACCCTCTTTAATGATTTTTCTCGATGGTGGTAAAAATGGTACGCGGACTTAAACGTATGTCAGCGCTCAAATTATTTTATGGTTATTTGTTTTACTAACTACTTATTTCGTAAACAAAAGTTATAATTCACATAATTCCTAAAAGACGGATGTCTCTACCTTTGCTGACAGTGACAACACTTTCGTTAAAATATCAATTATGCGCCTAGTAAAACTGACTTCTTTAAACATATCTGCTCTTGGAAGCATGGTCACTTTCTGAAGATCTGCTGAAACTATGAGATCTGATAATTTTCGTTGCGTTTCCGCATCTTTTTCATACTCTTGTTGGAGGTAATATATTTATTTCTGTGAGATACATAGTTTTTACACAGTACACAATTGTCGTCTGTTGGATGTATATGATCGATGATGCAGACTGGAAGCACTCTTAACAGCCAAGTTGTGCAAACAATATGTTGAGTTTTGCAATTTCGTGACGACAACAGAGCTCATAACTACCCTGACTATCAGGATTCTTTATTAAGTAGGCATTTTAGATCATTGTAATTGAAATTTTCGATAGTAAGTATAGACGATTTGGAGCATGGTCCCAATGATAATGAGGTACGGTAGGTCGAAAAGACTTTATAAGTTCAAGACTAAAAGCTACCGGAAACAAACACTTTCTATTTTTAGGTTATGTTGTTTTAAGGTGCAATGCTAAATATGTCCTATCTGTCACTTAGGGCATGCTGGATTTTATGACTGTCCTATCTGTTACAATAGGACACTTCAGGTGTGTAAAGCTCAGATAGGACGTAATGCTTAGTAATCAGGTTTTAGTTTGAACTTAGGACAACAAGCATCACTTCAGAATAGCTATTTAATGACAGTTAGGACAGCTCAGCTTTGAAAGGAAGATAAAGAATGCTTTTTCTAGAGTCTAGAGAATCATAGCTATAAAACAAATAAGATATAAGACGTAGATAAAACTTCAGTCCTTGGTATTTCAAACGCTGCTAATTAGGATTCTATCATTATAAAAAAACAAACTTTGAATTTTTAAAAAGAAGTGACTTACTTCGTCCCTAATTTATAAGTCTTGGGAAAACTTTTTTATTTTTTAATTTGTACAAAAATAACAGCTTTTCAAATATTAAAAATAAATTTTTCCTCGGTCAATAGCAAAAAAGTTATTCTTATTGTTTATAAGCAAAAAATTACAATCTTGTTGCAATTAAGTTTTGTAATGTTGAAGATGTTTTTTTTTCATTTCTTTTAAATTCATTTGATATAATAACTCTCTCTCTCTCTCTTTCTCTCTTGCTTGTGTTACTCGTAGCATTATTGTAAGTTTATTTTTTTCTGATATGTTATTGGAAAAAAAAAAGTTGTTTTTGATAAAAAAATTGAATAACTTTTAAACTAATTGATGAATCGATTTGAAATTTTAAGCACATTTTTAAAACTATAAGATCCAACTTTCCAGGCAATATCATGGTTGTAAAGAAATCTTTAGCTCAAATTTCACCAAATTGGAGCTTCCATTTTGAAGCTTTGTAAACGACTCTCTTCGTAAGCAATATTTTTCAAACTTTGTAGGGTATTGTGGAAGAGGTACACCAGTTTCTCTTACCCACTAATCTATTCTTACATTAGTCTACATTGAACATTTTAAAAGTATAGTTACGCGTATATATTAAGTAAATTACCTGCAAGAGAGAACAGCTTCATAAATATTACGAAGGTAAGTAACGTTATAATTGAAGAAATAACGATATTCTCAGTTTTTATTTATTTATAGCGTATAATATGAATACGAAAAATAAAACAGGCACAGATTTCTCACGCAGCTTGAGTTGCAATTGTGCCTGGAAAATTTGTGACCAGATGAATTGGATAAAAATTCTGATAAATCAAAAAGTGAATCTGACATGAACGATGCCGTTTTAGAAGCTGTAGTAAAAAAAGAAAAATAAATTATCAAAAGAGCAATGAGTTGGAAAAACAGTTTACTTTAGTGGTTCGAAACAAAAAGAAAGTGATGAATATAAAATCGATAAGGAAAAGAAATTGTCTGCACAGTAAACTCCTACAAACGAAGAAGAATCTTCAGAAATTGTAGCTAAAGAGAAACAAACTAGGTTGTCGTCGAGTCTAAAAGGTAAAAATAAACACAGGTGGTACTCTCAACCAAAGCCCACTACTAAAACTCTAAAAGGGAACGTCCTACATTTTATTCAAGGTCCCGTTGATAAAACACCAAGGAAGCACAAACTCCCCTAGATGCTTTTCATCGTTTTAATTCTCTGGAAAAATTTCAGGATATACAAATGCTGAAATTTCTGTAAGAGCACAAAAATATAAAGTTGAAAAATTTACAAACTCGAAAATAAATATTGACGAATTGCGTGCAGTCCTAGGACTACTTATTGTTGCTGCTGCCCAAAAAGACAATGTTTACACTTTGATGATAAAATGTCTAGATCGAGCCGAAAGAAAACAGGCCTATTAGCAGTCATTTGTAAAATATGGGATGATCTTATATATAACTGTAAAACGTTTTATAGGCCCGGATCATACCTAAGTTTTAATAAATGAAGAAAAAAAATTACTTTTTCTGTGTATTTTTATTTTCCTTTGTTGTCTCTTTTATAGTTATTTAATTATTGAAAGCGGTTGTATGATTGAACACGATGACGCATAGACAAGCGCAAGTACCACTAAGATGTATGCCATTCATCCACAAGTAACACCTCCTCGTGACTGATAGTTTGTAAGATAATATATTTAATATAATTTTCCTTAGATTTTCACTTTTGCAAAAAAAAATATAAAAACATTCTGACCATTTACCACACAAATAGTAACAATACTACGTCACTGGCTAAAGAACCAGAGCAATGTAATAGTATATCAATAAAACGTAAGCTCAGCAAAACAATCGTTGACTTGGCTGTATTATTTACGAGTTCTGTCACAGCGTGTGAAGGTTCTGCGACACCCACGCAAAATTTTTCGTATTGTAATTTCAACGTGGATCTAGACTTCTGCATTACACTTAAATTACGACCATTTAAAAAAATAAAATTGATTAATATCTCGCTTTAATGAATTTTGTGTAAATGTAAAAGTTGGATAATTGACAAAGTGATAGTTCTAGATTTGTAGAGGTACTGAAACTGTTTTCTTACGACTTTTTTTTTAAGTTGGCCTTTTGATTTGAAATTTACTTGAACTCCGAATCTGAAAGATTTCCGAAGTGGAAATTGAAACGTCAATAAACGTACTTTAACCTTTAATTGTGGCTTATTCCCATTTAAATAGTAATTACTTTAAAATGCCACAAGAAAATAGCTTCAGAACAATATTATGTTGAGGAGGTATGTCAGATGTGTTTCGGCTACTATCATTTCAGCTAAAATCACGTCTAATATTTCAGATTTTTTAAGTTTTAGTTTTCATATGTATTATATGTATTAGATTCAGTCATTCTGCCTTTTTTGGCAGAATCTGCGTGTTGCTTTGACTACGTTGCTCATTTTACAGAGATGATATCTGAGTAAACAGTGTCCAGCAGCCAGAACGTCTATGTGACTTGAAGTTATTCTACGCAGAATGTTCCGAGCAGATGGTTGTAATAATATTTTTGCTTGCGTTGGACCTGAAATATTTTCCAAGTAGTTTAAAATATAGTTTTCCGGATATATTGTCCGCACTAATTGTGTAAAATTTGTTATACAAAATAAACTCTACAGCTATAAGTTCAGACGGCTTAAACTTTACAATGTTACTTGTTAGTTCAATGCTGTCAGTCAATAATCGTTCCTTATATGTAGCCCATATAATGAACTCTTGCCTCTCTAGTATAACTATTTACGAGATTATTGGAAATCATTACCTAGACCAAGACGTAAATGAGCCGACCAAAGTCTCGGTTAGTTAGTCCCGGTTTACAACTGTGAAACAGCGTTTCTTAAAATAACTGGTCGGTGGAGGACTAAGCCTCCCTAGGCATTGTAATTCCGGGCATATTTTTTACCTTACATTTTTACAAAAATTTACATTTTTATTTTATGAATTTTAGAAAGTATTAACTATGAATCCAAAACAATCTATTTACAATCAAGTCTAGGTAATTTAGTGTTAATTCCACAGTTTTCAATCAAAACTCATATAAGGAGTAATACGTAACGTTCAGGAGACAGTAATTTATGTTTTAAATATGTAGCTTTGACTTTTTAAACATAGGTATAATAAAAGCTGGGCAGGCGCGAAACTGGATCGTATAATTTACACACATCGACAATCACGGGTATGAATGGGTAAGTACGGGAACGCTTGTCCAACCTTATCGACTTTATCAATCAACGATTCGGTATAATTAGGACACGTTTCAGCAATAGTCATGAATATTACGTTTTCCTGTTAAATAAAAATAAAAATTAATTATAAAAATTAAAAAATTTAAAAACAAAATAACAAAAATTATTTTCGGGTCTCAAAAATTGCGGCCTAGAGGCACATCTTGCCTAGGCCTTAGTCCACCCCTGTAACGGATGATATTTTGCGAGAAAACGGCATAAGCGCAGTTACTGTTTTAGATTTTATTGATTTCTCTAGCTCTAGGCGTTCGATACCCTTAACTTTTCTCATACTCTACTCTTCGCAATTTTGAAATCAATCTGGTTTCCCATGTAAACGTTGAACGTGGATTTTCCGTTTAAGAAAACGTCCAGCTATGGCTCTCAAATGAAATGCAGAAATGTGGCAGAGAGCAGCCAATGTCAGAATTGTAGAGTTTTCTAAAAAAAAAGACCAACCACCTTTAATTAACTTAGTGGAAGTCGGCAGCACATCAGATTTTTTTACTTCAGATGAGAATGTATAACTGCTTCATGTAAGTTCATAAATACAAAATAAGTATAGAAATATTTTATAAATATCGCTGAAATCAAAATATTGTTCTGATAATCTCCGATTATTTTTTTATTTCATGCATATTTTACACATATGTCGCTAATTGCTCATTTGATCCGAAGGAACGTCTATGTCTGCAAATAACAACAAAAGAAGACATTTTTCTATCGTATTCGGACCTTTTACAAGGTGAGAAAAGGCAAAAACAGAAAGTGGGTCGAATTTTAATCTAAATCATCATCCTTTCTTGCAGTAATAGGTAATCAAATATCTCTTGTTTCCAATTTGATATTGTTTCGCTATTTACAATATTTTCGAGAATGTATGAGTTAAATTTTCCAAACAGTTTTCAGTTATAGTGTCCCATTTAATTGGGTTGTCCTAAAAACATTTTCTTTTAGTAATGGAAATTTCAAAGTGCTTAAAAATATTAGAATTTAATGAGTAACTACGTCACTATTAATATATTTATATTAATTAGTAGTTACAGTGTATATATTAATGTAAAGATCGTGTAATCTAATTTTTATTATATTTAATTAACAGTTTTCGCTGATGTTATTAGGCATTAGCACCAAATTTTATTTATTTCTGCTTAGCTTTGGAATTGGATAAAGATTTTGTGATTTAAAGGATTTGATATCACTGCACGCTAATTGTTGAATCTCTTTTAACACCCAGTGCAATGGAAGATATAGATAGTTCTTTATAAAACTGTTCGTGTATAAACATTCGTATGACGGAGTAACTTTTACCAGAAAACTGAGAAGTATCATAGACAGAGGTGGACCAACTAGCCCAGTCTGGTAAAAAAAAGGTCGAAAGGTATGTTGATTTTCCGGGATTTTCCGAGATTTTCGAGAGAGGCAGGGGAAAGCAACACATATTCCATATATTAAAAAAAAGTAAGTTTTTACGGTGAATTTCAAATAAGTTTCTCATACTTCCCGGCCAGTGAAAACTATGTAGTTATTCATATTTCGACGAGTTACACCAGATTTAAAAAAAGAGGTTTCTAGCTGCAATGGAAGTCGAGATAATTTTTCCTACGTCTTCCAATTTGAAGTTCCAAATTTTATAGCTATAAGTTCAAATTTTCATTTAAAATTTGTGCAAATTTTACTTCTTAATGTTTATAAACAATGGAGATATGATTTTTTTAAAAATAGTCCCTAACTTCGTTCCTATTGGTCACAGAAGGTTTTTTTAAATGTGAATTTTTTTACCAGCTATCCAATGGTTGTACGTACATGTCTGTAGCTTAAAAAATATAGAAGTTATTACAATTGTTTATAAGTAAAATACATACCCCTTTTTCAAAAGTTTATTTTGTAAATAATTTCGATGAAAACGCAATATGCATTTAACTTCTGAGATAGTTTAAGTGTTAAAGAATCCTATGAAATTTGCTAAATGTGTCTTGCATCATTAATAGAGCAAGTTTAATAGTTTAAATATTTAGCCTCAGGGATAAATAAATTAAGTAACTTTTAAACTATTTGACCGATCGGGAGGAAATTTCGCACAAATTTAAAAGACAGTAATTCCTCGATGTTCAAATGTATTAATAACATTTTAGTTTGTTAATAAAAAAATTTATAACAATTATAAATAAGTGCAAAAAACTGATTTTATATCTTCTTGATATAAAAAAAATGATATAAATATTTATTGTGTAAAATGTAAGGGAAAAAACTTATAGACAAAAAATCAAATTGTGACCATACATTATTGTTAAAAAAAAACGCAAGGTAAAAATACAAGTACTTTTTCATCTATTCGTCATCTAGTAACCCCCAACTATGTCTTAAAAGCTTCTGACATCTGCGAAAAATTTTGCCGTGAAATCGATGATTTTTGCATAACCAAACTGGGCTACTGTGGGCACAAATTATTAACAACAAAACTTTTTCCGGGAAGACATGTAAATCCAGAATCTCGAGAAATTATAGATACACCTGTAGACACAGAAATGGACATTTGTTTAGACTAAGAAAGTGCATCGGAATTATATAGACCAAGATAAGACCACAAGTTAGAAAAAGAACGTTAGTGATACAGAGGAGTACTATGCCTATATAAAAGTTTGTACATACGAAGTAGCCAAGAAATATTTAGGTTTGTACTAAAAAAATAAAAGAAACACCCATTGGTCTAGACACCCAATACCATCTTTGTGGAAGCATTTCCCGTGACGTGCTATTGTATGTGATAAGAAAGTTTAAATTCAGCGTTTCTTAGGCGTATTTTAAATGTCACATATTTGTTACCAAAACGCAAAATCAAAATTTTGTGTTATAGATTTAACCATATTATGCAACAAAAATGAAAATTTTATAGCGAACGGTCAATGGAACTGATACATTTTATTGGTTATCATGAGAATTAGAGGTGTGCTTATTAGTTCTTTTGGACGAACTAGTTCAAGAGAAACATTTCACAAAAATGAACTAGTTCAGTGAACTAGTTCGCGAAAGAACTATTTGTAGGACCGAAAACGAAATCCAACCCTAACATAACTGGTTGCCAGATGTCTCGTCACAAGCTCGGCACCGGCCGCCCGTTTTCTTCTTTTTTCAGTCAGTCTTTCATTAACTTACCGTACGGCGTACAAGTAGTTCGGATTCGGAACCATTTCTTTCGATCGTGTGTTTAGGTTTAAATGTTTTAAATTATTATATGATTAGTTTTTCTTTATAATAATTTATTTTCTTAGTCAATCCCAAAAGATGGGTAACAGACGAAATAGAAGTTTTGTATGGGGTCATTTTGAGAAAAACGATAAAACTCAAAAATCTGCAAAATGTAATTACTGTTCATGCGATATTAGTATTGCAAGTGGTTCACTGGACAATTTATCAAGATATTTAAGAATGAAACTTTATTAAACCACTCAACCACTCAGTCCATTCCATTGACAAAATAATAAATATATGATACCATCCATTATTTTCTTCTTTACAAGTTGAGACACAATTTATAATGCAAATCGTTCGCAGTGAACTAGTTTTATGAAAATTAATGAACTAGTTCAATTAGTTCAGTGGAAAGAATCGTTCATTTGAACTATTTCGATGATGAACTACACATCCCTAATGAGAATGGTAAAAAATAGCAAAAATCGCGCATCGTTTATTTATTTAACAGATTTATAGCAACTGACTTTATTTACGGCAAAATACAAAAATTGCATACGAAAGCTGTTCTCTTCACCTTTAAAACGCATTTTGATTTTTGTCGATAGGACACTCTCATCGATTTTTTACCGTCGGGTTGATAAAATTTTTATTTAAAATTGATTTCGCGCGCGTAACGGTTATTCAAACGTCAAGCGCTTTTTCTATAGTTTATTTTTATGAACGAGAGAGTAATTAGCATAATTTTAACTGGTACCTCCGACCACTCCATGGGCGTGCTCAAGATTAATTGAAAAATTACTTTGAATAATTGTAAAAAATAAATGAATTATTTCAGTGTTATAAAGTGTTATGTGTATGTAAACAAAAGTGACCTCTTTTATCACACACTATATTAGAACTGACTGACCTACATTAAAAAGAGTTTTAAAAAATTCACATTTTTTTTAATTTTTAAAAATTACAAAAGAGAAAAAGAGTTTTTAAAACCGTCTAAGGTATGTTAAATAGATGAATAAAAATATTAATGTAAAACTTACAGCTACTTGTTACAAATCCAAATCAGATTCAGAAGATGAACTTTCAGAACCAAGATTTATAATAACTGGCTCGATCATTTTATCAGTAATATTGTCCAGCTTCCACATTTTTTCCTCTTTTTTAATAGTGTGATTTACTGCCCTTTCCCAGTTTTCAGGTTTTACATTATTTACGGCCTCCAAAAACAACTGTTTAACATCATGAATTTTAAAAGTGGTATTTTTTCTTGAAACTTCACTCTTTATCTGTGCCCATACCAGTTCAATCGGGTTTAATTCACAATGATATGGTGGGGATCTAAGTACTGTCATTCCACGATTTGTGACAATTTAATCAATTTCGTATTTTTTAAATTTTTCTTAATGAAGGGCACACAACGAATAAAGTTCCTTTCTTATAGATCCGGGATGGTACGTAATATGTTTTGAACTCAGCCAATTCTGCAAGTCTTTTTTTAACCACTTGGTTGTGGGCAGTCCTTCTATAAGTCTGGAGTGATAACTTGCACTATCCATTACTATTACACAGTTCTTAGGAAGAAGATCTATCATTTGTTCGAACCATTCTTGAAAGACATCAGCGTTCATGTCTTCATGGTAGTCACCGGTACGAGTTGATTCAAAAGTTAATAAACCACCTTCAACAAAACCGTCTGAACTGCCTGTGTCCCTTTTCTGATGGTGGGTTTAAACCAGTAGATAAGTTATTTACAAAAGCGTGCCTTTGACTTGTAACAGTTTTATCCTGCCAAAATTTATTTGGTGTATGACCCTTGTTGATCCATGTTTCATTAAGATAAAATATTTTTCTTTTTTGGTTTCTCATTTCCTTTATGGTTCTTAGAAAATATCTTCTCCATATGACAATATCGCTTCTTTCTAATAAAATAGACTTTGTGGGATTCTTTTTCCAGCGGAAGCCTATTTTTTTTAAAAGTTTCCATAACGTACTTTGACTCATTTCTGTGTAATCCTTATCATCTCGAACTGAGACAAGAACTTTATCCAATGTTGGAAATTCTTGTCTAAAGAAGAATTCATGCACTTTCCGTCGAAGTCCTTCTTTAAAATGATATTCTATTTGAAATTTTGGTTTCCCTGGAGCATTACGTGGCATTTGAAAACTACCACATTTCTCTTCTTTAATAACTCTGTAAATCTTAGATTTCCCAACACCAAGTGTACTGCTAACTAACTCAACGGTCTCATCAACACTTTCACATAAACGTTTGTCTGTAAATGATTTAAAACAATTAAATATTAATGTTTTTTCATTAACTGTTGAAGGACCAATTTTTCGGCGTTTACACGGCACTTCCAAATTTTCCATAACACTAGTATACACAATAAACTGCACCTTGCAACTGAAGTACCTACTTTAAGTGAACTGTTAAGAATTTTGAATACGCCACTTGGACCTTCCTACAAAATGGAAAAACCCACTATCATAGTTTCTGTGGAATAAGTTTAGAAGGTAATTATCTAGTCAATTACTGTCGTAGATTCCTGGAATTAAAGAATTAAATGTTTGATTGTTGAAACCCTTACTTCGTGGAATGCACTCATTTCAGATAAAATAAAACGTTTTATTTTATCTAAAGAATTAAACTTTATTTTGCAAATAGGTAGGTACTTATTAAACTTTTATTGGTTATATATAACCAATAAAATAAACATCTTACATTTCTTGCAAATTCATTAGTACCTGTTAACCTCCATCACTCCGACACTGGCAACCTTATTTAGGGATTAGTAACCCTCACAACTATTGTATTCTATTCTGCTCCAACCTTTATACCTGGTGGTCATACTCAATTTAAAATTGTTTTCCTATATACTTCTGTAAACTTGTTGACAAATATCTGTTTTTCATTGAGTCACCCGTATCAACAGTTTAGGGATTTGCATACATAATTTATTGTTTTATTACTCTCTCATACATAAAAATACACTATAGAGGTAGTGCTTGTAAACATTTTTGTTCAAATTTATCTCAGCAATTCTCATTTTTTATTTAAAACATTTTTCTTACTGCAAACAGATTCTTGGTAAATAGTTTTTTTTCTGTATGACTTTTTGAGACCAAACTGAAGACTGGACTAAAAAGTAACTAGCAGAAATAAAAAAGGCATCGTTTGTATATTACAAAAAACCATATATTAAAAAAAAATTAATTTAAACCTTACTTTTATGATCGTTTAGCAGATAAGTGGGCGTGAGAATAGTTGGGAGTTTAATTCTTTATTTCACAATTGATGTTACTGGTACGCTACAATTTAAAATTGTTCGGTGTTTTAGTCATCGTCTACCGAGCATAATAATTTTTCAATAATATGTATTTCTTTTTCCGCCTGCATTTTTAATGTTTATGCGGGTTTTGTTATCAGTGAAACAGGGTAACGTGCTCGTTATTGTACCTGATAACGAACGTTTAAATGAACTCGCACGAAAAACTACTTTCATACCGTAACTACCAGGGAATTAAATTCGTTCTTCATGGTACAACGAAGACCGTTTCGAACTTATTGAAATTTATAGGTACATTTATTTTGTCCATGCGTTCAGCACATTTTATTTAAACAACCAACATTAAAAACATTATAGAAAAATAAGATAATGTAAGGTAAAAGAAAATACGAGTCAACAATTTCAAGATATATAATCATAACATTTAACAGTTTTTAGACGGCCAAATAGTCCAGGCTGTGAGGCCGCTCCCGTTGGGAAAATGTTTCTGATTCGGTTTCTTCGCGGATTCTGGTTCAAAAATGTCCCCTTTAAACAAATCTGAAGGGTGCCGGGCGAAATTTTTGGGCAGAAATTGTTTAAACAATTTTTTAAAACAAAGTCCAAAAATAATTTTTTTTTAATCTAGAAAACGTTTTTTTAGGTTTTTGGGGCCATTTTAAACAAAAAAAGTCTCCTGTCATTTTTCTCTCATTTTTCTCTAAAGTTGATAGTTTTTGAGTTATAAGCGATTTAAAGTCTGAAAAACGCGAAAATACGCATTTTTGAGGCTTGAAAACACATATGTAAATTATTATTTTTGAGGTTACCAAGTGTCTAAATTAAAGTTTAAACATTCAGCTTCAAGATTGTGAAGAGTAATCCGGGCTTATTTTAATTTAGATCGTTGTTTTTTAATTGTTAAGTATGCGCGTACACTCGGTTTTCAGCCGCCGCGGCGCCGCGCGCTACCGTGCGCCTCTTTCGTACTTATGCATAGTTTACATATACTTACAAATAATTATTATTTATTGAGTATATATTTATTTATATCAATTGAGTTATAATATAAATTTCGTCTAAAGTCTAATAATAGTTACATAAAATAATTGTATAAAAGATTGTTAAATAACACACTAATATCACTCAGTAAAAGTATCTTTGTTTTCACAAAAATTTAAATCACATCCACATAATGGTACACAGTTGACATGATTTTTCTTGCAGTTGCAAGCATTAGTTTTGCAAGTCTTTTTGCATTTGCACGGTTTCCCAACCCACCACTATCAGACATATAATATCCATATTGTGTAAAATCGAGAGTTTGATAGCGGGAATATATGGCATTTCGCCAAATATATGTTTTAGCGAAAGCTCTTAACAAGTGTTGGTAAAGTGCGTCAGAGGTACAAGGTATATTGGCTAGATTAAATTAAATTTTTCAGTCACACTGTCTTTTCGGCGAAGAGCAGCATTTTGTATTGTTATGTAAAAATCTACTTTAGGTTTTTGCACTAACTTAATATTGTTGATGTTATTACAAAAAATACAAACTAAATTTTCTTCGGTAAGTTTTCATTTAAGAACAGGTACGAAAAAAGACATTTTAAATCCATTCACAATTTTTTTTAATAACACATTAATAATATAATACCCTTTCAATGGGCATTAAACAATAGTCTTCCTAATGATCGTTTAAGTAATAACAAATCAAGTATGAGCGCGCGATTGTTAAACAGCTAAAAAATTTAAAATTAAGTTTACTAATATTAATATTTACTGCATTGTATTATTTAAATAATAATTTAAAAATATTATTTACAATTGATATAAATAAATATATACTCAATAAATAATAATTATATTGTTCAAATTTGGAAAAAAAAAACTATATACGGTTATTACATTGCGATGATTGATTTATTTAATTAGCCCAATGACAATAATTAATACCTACATAAATAAATTATGGAAAAAACTATGTTAATAAACTTCAAGGATTTGTTCGGGTTTTTTTGCGTAAGTGTATATGTAAACTATGCATAAGTACGATAGAAGCGCACTCTAGCGCGCCGCGCCGCGGCGGCTGAAAAATCGAGTGTACGCGCATATTTAACAATTAAAAAACAACGGTCTAAATTAAAATAAGCCCCGATTACTCTTCACAATCTTGAAGTTGAATGTTTAAACTTCAATTTAGATACTTGGTAACCTCAAAAATAATAATTTGCATATGTGTTTTCAAGCCTCAAAAATGCGTATTTTCGCGTTTTTCAGACTTTAAATCGCTTATAACTCGAAAACTAACTTTAGAGAAAAATGACAAGAGACCTTTTTTATTTAAAATGACCCAAAAAACCTAAAAAAACGTTTTCCAGATTAAAAAAATATTTTTGAAATTTGTTTAAAAAAAATTGTTTAAACAATTTTTGCCCAAAAATTTCGCCCGGCACCCTTCAGATTTGTTTAAAGGGGACATTTTTTGAACCGGAATCCGCGAAGAAACCGAATCAGAAACATTTTCCCAACGGGAGCGGCCTCACAGCCTGGACTAAAAGATCTTTTAGAAGAGGAAATTAAAATGGCATTAAAAAGCAACAAAAATGGTAAAGCAGTAGGTCCAGACCAAATCCCTATAGAAACCTTAAAATGCATAAATGATGAAACCTTAGACATTATAGTAGACTTATTTAACTCAGTATACAAAACAGGACACAATGGTTACTCTCCACCTTTTGTGCTATCCCTAAAAATACAAACTCTAAATATTGCAGTGAATACAAAACAATATCACTTATAAGTCACATTCTCAAATTATTCTTGAAAATAATACATGGTCGCATAAATAAAAAACTGGAAGAAGGGATAGATGATAGTCAATTTGGGTTCAGAAAGGGACTAGGAACCAGAGAAGTGTTATTTGTTTTTAATGTATTAGCTCAAAGATGCATGGATATGAATGTTGATGTGCATGTTTGTTACGTTGATGTTGAAAAAGCATTTGAAAAAGTAAGACATGAAAAATTAGTCCAAATTCTAAAGGTAAAAAACATAGACCATAGGAACTTACGAATAATAACAAACCTTTACTGGAATCAAAGAGCACAAATCGTAATAGATAACTAACCCAGTTCAGAAATTGAAATCAGAAGAGGGGTTAGGCAGATATGTATTATGTCCCCATTACTATTTAATGTATATAGTGAAGCCATTTTTGAAGAAGCATTACTATCTCGAAGTGAAGGAATAATAATTAACGGAAGATCTATTAACAATATAAGATATTCAGATGATACCGTGATTATATCAAGCTCTGCTGAACAACTCCAGTTACTGCTAAACAAAACAAACAGTTTCTGTGAAAAATATGGACGAAAAATGAATATAAAAAAACCAAACACATGATAATAATAAAGAAAACAAATATAGCAACAAACAACATTTGGGAAATGTACCGATAGAAAGGTTTGATAAATACAAATACATAGGAACCTAGATTTCAGACAATAATGATCAAACAACCGAAATAAGAGCCAGGATAGAAATAGCAAGAAATGCGTTTGTAAAAATGAAAACAATTCTCTGCAACAAAGACCTTAGATTAGAACTGAGAGTACCTAAGAGCACTGAGATGCTACGTGTTTTCGATACTACAATATAGACTTGAAAGCTGGACATTGAAGCAAGAATACATAAAAAAGTTAAGCCCTTTGAAATGTGGTGTTACAGGAGGATGCTTAGAATAGCATGGGTACAGAAGAGAAATAACACGGAAGTATTGCGAGAAATGGGCAAAGAATGCGAAATAATAAACACAATAAAAATAAGAAAGTTATAATATCTGGGACACGTAATGAGGGAACAGCGATATGAACAGCTAAGGCCGATAATACAGGGAAAGATAAGAGGAGGAGGGAGTATAGGAAGAAGGAGAGTGTCATGGTTGAGGAGTTTAAGGGACTGGTTTAAATGCAGTTCTATAAAATTCTTCAGAGCAGCAGTAGATAGAGTAAAGATAGTGATGATGATATCCAACCTCCAATTAGGAGACGACACTTAAAGAAGAAGAAGACGGTCAAAGAATAGTTTTGAAAGAACCCGTCCTAATTAATGACCAAAAGTAAAAGAAGATAAGGACTGTATAAACCATATTATTAACTCATTTATTGTTGGTATTGGTATATTGGCTTATTGTTCACTTATTTTTTTAGTATTAGCTATATGGACTACTAATGAAATACATTAACCTGATAAAATTGTTCTACAAGGTATACAGCCAAACTGGAACATGCAGGAGAAATCCTATAGCTATACAAAATGGAGTTAAACCAGAATGTGTACTGTCACCGATACTATTCATAATCATAACGGATTGGATCATGAAGAAAGTAAGTGATAAAAAACAGGTATTAGTTTAAACTTTCACAACCAGTTGGGGACTTGGAGTTCGACATATAAGGAAAAAATAAATGGAGAATAAAAAAAGAGAAAATATGAGTCACGATTAAAAGAAGCAAATGGAAATGGATTGAACATACACTAAGGAAAGGCCAAAATAATATAAGCAGACAGGCACTCGAATACCAACCAGACGGAAGAAGAAGAACAAGAGAATAGCTGAAGAAGAACTGTAACAAGAGAATATGAAAGAATTAACTTGACATGGAGAGAGAATAACAGAGGACGGAAAATATAGAGGAATGGAAAGACAGGAAGAAGAAATTTCGAAGGAATAAAACAGAAGAGGATATACTAATCCAGCTATCTAAGGAGTCTACGGCTAAGAAATGCAATATTAATACTCCATATGTAGGAAAGACAGTAAAGAGAGAGAGAGAGAGAGAGAGAGACAAAGAGAGAGGGAGAGAATTTTTTAAGTATTGGTAACCAGAGCCTGCTACATTATATTGATGTGATTGCTATAACGTATGTCCCCAAAGATTTCGGAAAATTTTAGGTTTAAAAGTATTACTGGTGGGAAGCATTGGATCAAGTTGCCATTGGAAACCAAAGTTAGTAAATAACTTAAACGATATACACAATGTCAATTTTGACAAATACAGTTTGTTAAGATGATGTCGTACAAACTCAATATTCTCGTGAAGCTCTCAATGCTGACAATTACGTTGACAGGTGTCTTACAAAGCCTGTTTAATTTATAAATACTCATCACCCCAATAATGAAATCATATTTTGGCCCGACCTAGCGTCATGCTATTACGCCAGGAGAACGACAGATTGGTTAACTGCTCAAAATATAAATTTTATTCCCAAGCGCGACAACTCTCCAAATGTACCTCAGGCGAGACCTATAGAAGAGTTTTGGGCTGTTTTGAGTCGAAAGGTTGTATAATGGCTGGAAAGCCCAAAATAAAGATCAGCTAAAGCGAAGAATTTTGCAACAATTTCGTGAGATCGACTTAGAAACAGTACAAAGGCTTATTGCACATGCAAGACCAAATTTAGGTGCCATCAAATACCACGGACATCTTTCTGTTCGATAAAAATACATTCTTCTTCTTCAAGTGCCGTCTTCGTTCCGAAGTTTGGCTATCATCAAAGCTATGCGTATTTTTGATGCTGCAGATCTAAACAGTTGGTAATTGGTGCAATTGTACCATTCTCTCAAGTTTTTCAACCATGAATGCCTTCTTCTTCCTATAGATCTCTTTCCCATTATCTTTCCCTGTATAATCAATTGCAGCAACTGGTATTTATCTCCCCTCATAACATGTCCCAAATATTGTAGTTTGCGCTTTTAACAGTAAGTATCAGCTCTTTCTCTTTCCGCACTCTCCGCAAAACCTCCACATTTGTTACTTTCTCTGTCCAGGGTATTCTAAATATTCTACGATACATCCACAACTCAAATGCTTCTATCTTTTTGGTATCGATCTTTTTCAATGTCCATGTTTCCATCCCGTAGAGGAGAACTGACATAACGTAACATCTCAAAAGGCGAATTTTAAGTTTTAGACTTAGATCTCTTCCGCAGAACACCTTTTTCAATTTAGTAAATAGGGCTCTAGCTTTCTCTATTCTGGTTCTGATTTCTTCAGAGCAATCATTATTTTCGTTGATAACAGTTTCCCAGGTAATTATATCTTCTTACACGTTCGATTCTTTGATCATGCACGGTTATGTCAGGGAAGTTTTGTGGTGATTTAGATATTAGCATTATTTTTGTTTTGCTTATGTTAAGTGATAATCCGTGTTCTTCACTGCATTCTACTATTTTGTTAATTAGTATTTGAAGATCTTCCCAAGTTTCTGCGATTAGTACCGTGTCATCGGCATATCTCAAGTTGTTTATTCGGATGCCATTTATCTTAATACCTATATTTTGATCCGAAAGTGCTGTGTTTATAATGTCTTCGGAGTATAGATTGAATAAGGTCGGTGAGAGTATACAACCCTGTCTTACGCCTTTCTTGATCTCGATTTCCTCCGTTGTCTCTTGCTCTATTCGGATATTTGCTTTCTGGTTATAGTAAATCTTAGAGATAATTCTAATGTCCCTTTTATCCAAGTTTTTTTCTACTAGCAGTTTCACGAACTTTATCAAACGCTTTGTTGTAATCAATGAAGCACATATATATATATATATATATATATATATATAAATATATATATATATATATATATATATCTTGGTTTATATCTGGACATCTTTGGCATATGACGTTAAGTGCAAATAGTGCTTCTCTTGTTCCAAGCCCGTTCCGAAATCCGAATTGAGTATTACTAATATCTGCATCTATTTTTCTGTTAATTCTTGAGTGGATTACTTTGATGAATACTTTGATGAAAAATACATTATAAACCTTAAATATGTAAATTTATTTTCCTGTATTTAGTTAATAAACTTAATTTACAATTCGAAAATACATATTTATTGTTTCTGATAACTCTAGGGACATGTGTTACATTTTTCTCCACTTAGATTTATTTAGGAGGAAGATTTTTTTTTTGCTCTCTATTTTTTTCATGACTATTGATGCATCTTTTTATTGTACTTTTTGCTTATTATCCCAGGCATCTTTGCATATCTGGGATTCGTTAAAATTTCTGTTTTTAATGTATGACTCATGGTCATTTATCCTACCACTTAGTGGTCTTGAGGTTTTCCGAGATAAAAATTGTTGCATTCACAAGGTATTTTATAAATTCAGTTTTATGATCTCTTCTATGTGTTGTTGGGTTTGGTTTTGGAAATAATAGATCTCAGAGATCTCTCACTTTTTTTTGAAGTCGTTGTAACCGATTGTACTGCAGTCAATTGGCTTATACATTTTTCATTCATTTAACCTTCTGGCATATGACTTTATGTGCACGCCGAATCACGGTAAAATGGAAAATTTTCTAATATAACAGGTAAGTGCAATTCTGGCTCAAATCCTCAGGGTTTATTTATTTGCATATAATATTGTTTTATATTACAAGTTTGTCAGAGTCATATTATTACATTAACCAAAAGTAAAAAGATTTACCTTTTCATATCTCAATTTTATCCCAGTCTCATTATTTGAGTCTTACATTGTTGTGAGCTACCCTATTACAAGGAATCTGATCACAGAACAAACATTTAAAAATAGAAAAGCTAATTTAAATATTAAATAAAGCACTCTTGACTTTTCATGAATATTCATAAGCAGGTTTATGCTTCTGCAATAATTTTTATTTGGCATAAACGCAAAATTTACATACTACTCTAATAAACGACATTTAGTAATAATTTATGAGTAATTCTGGTTTAAAAATATCAATTGGTGTCATCGACCCTTCACTCCCAGATATCTACGAATCAGAAAACTGCAACCGAAACATATCAATAATTTATGTACTGCGTTTAATAATCTGCGGATTTTATCTCGATATTTGGGATATTATCCTATTGACATTATAAGAAATTATCAATACAAAAATATTCTTGCTTCCTCCATTTTTTGAATCTTCAGCGTAAGCCGAAATAAATTAAGTCTTATCTTCAAGCTGCACACATTACAATTTACATCTGATTGATCATAGTAGTGATGACGTCATTATTTAATGGCATTACTTCAGTTGGCTATCTTGAAAAGTGTTAACTATATCAGTATTTTATCATTCCATAAGTCTCTAGATAAGAAGTGACTTTTTATCAATTAAAAACAAAAATAATATTATAAAATACAAATTAAAAAAACAGACTATCAATTAAGGTCACATGAGATGAAATTAAAAAAAAACAACCTGATACTTATATAAAGCTGGCATTTTAAAGAAATCAAACGATTTGAGGTTAAAAAATCCCCTGTGTGACAAAAGGCAAAAGAAATGCAGAAAAACAAGAGGTTTTGTGGTTATATTTGGGAATGATAATTTTTTTAAATTGTAATATTCGAATGGGAAATAAATATAGCAGATATAATATTACAATCTGAAATGTACATTACTGTACAGAATACTTCGCGCTATGAGCCGAGCTTATAGTCTAATCTACCACATTGTCCAGGCTTCAACACCATAGAGCAAGGTGGAGAAAACATAGTACTTAAGTATTCTAGTTCTCAATGAGATGCCCAGCTGGCGGTTGCATAGAACTTTTTGCATTTTATTAAACATTGTACGTGCCTTTTCCAGGCGTATTCTTATCTCTAGTGAGTGGTCCCAAGTTTCATCAAGATAACTTCCAAAGTACGTTGTTCTTGTTACTCTTTCCAGATCTGTTCCGTCGACATTGACCTTCACCCTTCTGTTTTGGTGCTTGCTGATGACCATCGTTTTTGTCTTCTTTGTATTCAATTCCATTCCAAATTCTCTACAGGCTGTCGTTACTCGGTCCATTAAGCGTTGCAGGGCTTCAGCATTATCTGCCAGTATGACAGTGTCATCAGCATATCGCAGGTTATTTATACATTGCCCGTTTATAATTATACCATCCGAGGTGCCTTCCAAAGCTTTCTGAAATATCTTCTCAGAGTAAACATTGAACAGCAAAGGTGATAGGACACATCCCTGTCTTACTCCCTTCTCGATATTGATTTTTCCAGATGTTTTGCTATTTATTCTGATTTTAGCCTTTTGTTCTTGGTAGAGGTTTGAAATGATCCTTAAGTCTTTATTGTCGATATTACATGACCTTAAAATATCTATTAGTTTATCATGTTTCACCAAGTCAAAAGCCTTCTGAAAGTCTATAAAACACAAGTATACATCAGAATCGACATCTCTACATCTTTCAACTAGCACACGTATTGAAAAAAGTGCTTCTCTTGTTCCGAATTCATTCTTAAAACCAAACTGAGTTTGACCAGTGTGTTCGTCTAGTTTATTGTATACTGCAGCTGATTATGAAGGGTAAAATCGAAGGAAAAAGGGGTCCTGGTAGACGACAAATATCCTGGCTGAAAAACATTCAAGCCTGGACCGGGTTAAACAAACAGATGCTCTTAAGAAAAGCAGAAAATAGAGACGAATTAGCAATGGCTATAGCCAACCTTCATTAGTGGAGACGGCACTAGAAGAAGAAGAAGATTGCAACCGTGTTTATATAAACTGTTTAAAGCAGAAAAATATAAATCTCGATACCTGATTGTGTGTTTTGGGCAACATTTTATAGGAATAATATGTGACCACCTTGCCTGCCTAACATCTAGTAAAATATAAGTGTAATAATTTTGCTATTACTGTAGCTGTTGATCATTTAACAGCATGCATTTAAGAAATCGCCTTTTTATAATGATACATTGTTTTCAACGTTTTCCGGTTCACAGCTGCTCGTTGGCGTATTAACTTGAATGTCTGCCAAAATATCAGGAAGAAATAATTGCTCGTCTCTGTTAGTCGTATCATACGCCAATAACACTACCTTTCAAATGAGGAAGCTTTCACGTTTCAGGCATATCAGACTTTCAACGCGGATGACAAAGTTGAGAAAATATTGCATGGTAACATTCTTGTTCTGGAACTTAGCTATTTTCACCAAGAAATACCTTGATCTCTATGAGTACTACCTGGCTAACTCTATACGGTTTTTATTTTCTGTAAATAAATTAAATTTCGGTGATCCAGCTATTTGTTATTAAATATATGTTAATGATGTGGTGGATCTAATATATGCAAATGAAGGATCAAACTCATTAAATTTAATGAACCACAGTTTATTTCGCCACTTATGTTCCTGCATAATTAACAGATGACTACTAATACATAATTCAGTTTTATTACAGGTTATGAGACCAGGTCCTCATCGAAACTCTTGTTTCAAAAGTGCTACAAGTACAACACACACAGTGTGTGGTTTTGGAGCAAAACACAAAACACATGGGCTAGTGTAAATAAGCTTGTTTCCCTTTACTATTCCTCTTTGAATTTCTGGTTGTTCTATTCCATCCGCGCTTAGCTCAATTACCAAATATGTAAAACTTTCAATATCGTCGACTAATTCAACTTTGCGTCTGTTTCCCTTAACAATTGCCTGTGTTAGTTTTTGGTGTTGAATATTTATCTCTTTTGTCCCTGATTTTAATTGTGAATACCTATATTTCTGCCGCCTCTTCCGTTCTGCGAGACATATTACTGATGTCATCGGAATAGGCGGGAATCTGTATTGATTTATTTGTTGCAGATTATGCTTATCACATATTCGACAGATAGGTTGAACAGTGCTGGTGTCAGTCGTCACCTCGCTTTACTTCTTTGACCGTTGGAAATTTCTCAGGAGCTTATTTTATATCCCGACAGTTGCTGTTGACGAGTCCATTGTTGCTTTACTAGTCAGATGAATTTTTGCGGGATGTTAAAGTTGTGCAATATTGATATAACTTGTGTATATTCATTGAGTCGTAGGCCTGTTTAAAATATATGAAAATGTTGTTCACGTCAATGTCGTATTTCCACGATTTGTTTAGACTGAATTTGTTTCACTGTGAATAGCTTAAGGTAGATCTTCCTTGTCTTAAACTGGTTTGATATTTCCCAGGATATTTTCAGTTAATTGTTTCGTATTACAGTTTATCTCCTTTTTTATAGACTGGACATGTAATCCCGGTTTTCCAGTCGATAGGTATTTTTTATCATTCCAAATCTTATTTATAATCTTGTTAATAATCTTATAATTCCAATCATTTGAATTGCTATGTGTTCGCCACCTAATTTATATAGTTTAAAGACGTTGCCATTACATGGAGCCTTGTTATTCATCTGTGCCCGTATTGTCTGTTTAACAATCTTCCATCGTCGAGAGTTATATCTTTTCGGTGTCTCCCTTAATGTGCTGTATGTCCATATGCTCTTCATGTTCTTGCGCCCCTAAAAGAGTTTGGAATTAGGTTTTCCAGCCTGATTTTATTTCTTTCGGAAGACTGATTATTAGCCCTTCTTGATTTCTGCATAAATTTGTTCGGGATTTATATTCTTCTCTTAAATTTGTCAGTCTTACCAATATCTTTATATCAAAAATATCACAAAATATATAAATAATTTTTTTCTGGAACTGTTCCGCTTAAATTTAAGTCAATAAAATAAAAAAAAGATGACAAATTTCACGGTTATACACTATTACTTTTTATATAGTTACTTTTATCAGAGAAATGTGGTTACCGCCTTAAAACATTATCAGTAAATGCAAGGATATTTTATTTTTATGTAACCGGTTATGTTATTAGGTTGCCAAAAAAAGTTTCATTTATGTAACAAGTAAATTAGAATTGCTAAGATAAGTGGTAAGAATCATGTTTAATGATTCTAGCTTTTCTTTTAACTTATTTTATCTAAATCTGGCTTTGGTAGAACAGTCGCTAGAACATATTTTTTATCAATTTTTATATATTTGAGAATGGAAAATCAAAGTAGAAAAGTTAAATAAAGATCTGTCGGTATAGAGGTAGATTGATTACACATTTGGAAAGATTTAAAGATATCTATATGACAAATGGTTGACCAATAAATACAACAGAAGCCATATGTGTGTGGGGAATAACCTAGAAAATCTGAGGGAAGGCTCATAATCGTTAAATAAAAAAAATAGTCTTCTTCTTCTTCATTCCAGGGTTTAATCATTTGTTGACTGTTCCAGTTGCAAACTACACTTTTAAAAATTTATGTACAGGGACATTTACAAAGAACAGACCGAACAAATTAACAGACCTGCAGACCTAACAGAATTCAAGACCTGACTTATTATTCTACGCACAGTTGTAAATTTAATGTTTGTTATTTTTCTTAATCTAATAACATAGTGTTGTCCAACATTTTTAACCATTTCCGTTACTATGGCAATATTTTCATGTCTTCTATCAGTTTTTGTTCTTCTCAGCCCTGATTTCATTTTAATGGAACCATCATTTTCTCTCAAATGTTTTTTTTTCTTCAGTTTCTTAATAATAACAACACATGACTAAACACAATAATGTCTGCTGCCAGTTGTTGTGAGCAACGTAAAACATCGGATAGCTTTTTGTTGGAAGGGGACACGTAAAACAATAAAGATGGGGCACATATCCATAATTAATTTAGTTAATTAATTTTGAGTTGTTTTATTTAGTTAAAAAATCTATATTAACTTTTCAATAAAAAAAATTATTAAAAATACTATGTACTATAGTTTATTTTTATGAACGAGAGAGTAATTAGCATAATTTTAACTGGTACCTCCGACCACTCCATGGGCGTGCTCAAGATTAATTGAAAAATTACTTTGAATAATTGTAAAAAATAAATGAATTATTTCAGTGTTATAAAGTGTTATGTGTATGTAAACAAAAGTGACCTCTTTTATCACACACAATATTAGAACTGACTGGCCTACATTAAAAAGGGTTTTAAAAAATTCACATTTTTTTTAATTTTTAAAAATTACAAAAAAAAAGAGTTTTTAAAACCGTCTAAGGTATGTTAAATAGATGAATAAAAATATTAATATAAAACTTACAGCTACTTGTTACAAATCCAAATCAGATTCAGAAGATGAACTTTCAGAACCAAGATTTATAATAACTGGCTCGATCATTTTATCAGTAATATTGTCCAGCTTCCACATTTTTTCCTGTTCTTTAATAGAGTGATTTACTGCCTTTTCCTAGTTTTCAGGTTTTACATTATTTACGGCCTCCAAAAACAACTGCTTAACATCATGAATTTTAAATGTGGTATTTTTTCTTGAAACTTCACTCTTTATCTGTGCCCATACCAGTTCAATCGGGTTTAATTCACAATGATATGGTGGGGATCTAAGTACTGTCATTCCACGATTTTTGACAATTTCATCAATTTCGTATTTTTTAAATTTTTCTTTATGAAGGGCATACAACGAATAAAGTTCCTTTCTTATAGATCCGGGATGGTACGTAATATTTTTTGAACTCAGCCAATTCTGCAAGTCTTTTTTTAACCACTTGGTTGTGGGCAGTCCTTCTATAAGTCTGGAGTGATAACTTGCATTATCCATTACTATTACACAGTTCTTAGGAAGAAGATCTATCATTTGTTCGAACCATTCTTGAAAGACATCAGCGTTCATGTCTTCATGGTAGTCACCGGTACGAGTTGATTTAAAAGTTAATAAACCACCTTCAACAAAACCGTCTAAACTGCCAATGTGTACTATTATCAGCCTGCGTCCCTTTCCTGATGGTGGGTTTAAACCAGTAGATAAGTTATTTACAAAAGCGTGCCTTTGACTTGTAACAGTTTCATCCTGCCAAAATTTATTTGGTGTATGACCCTCGTTGATCCATGTTTCATCAAGATAAAATATTTTTCTTTTTTGGTTTCTCATTTCCTTTATGGTTCTTAGAAAATGTCTTCTCCATATGACAATATCGCTTCTTTCTAATAAAATAGACTTTCTGGGATTCTTTTTCCAGCGGAAGTCTATTTCTTTTAAAAGTTTCCATAACGTACTTCGACTCATTTCTGGGTAATCCTTATCATCTCGAACTGAGACAAGAACTTTATCCAATGTTGGAAATTCTTGTCTAAAGAAGAATTCATGCACTTTCCGTCGAAGTCCTTCGTTAAAATGATATTCTATTTGAAATTTTGGTTTCCCTGGAGCATTACGTGGCATTTGAAAACTACTACATTTCTCTTCTTTAATAATTCTGTAAATCGTAGATTTCCAAATACTAAGTGTACTGCTAACTAACTCAACGGTCTCATCAACACTTTCACATAAACGTTTGTCTGTAAATGATTTAAAACAATTAAATATTAATGTTTTTTCATTAACTGTTAAAGGACCAATTTTTCGGCGTTTACACGGCACTTCCAAATTTTCCATAACACTAGTATACACAATAAACTGCTCCTTGCAACTGAAGTACCTACTTTTAGTGAACTGTTAAGAATTTTGAATACGCCACTTGGACCTTCCTACAAAATGGAAAAACCCACCATCACATTTTCTGTGGAATAAGTTTAGAAGGTAATTATCTAGTCAATTACTGTCGTAGATTCCTGGAATTAAAGAATTAAATGTTTGATTGTTGAAACCCTTACTTCGTGGAATGCACTCATTTCAGATAAAATAAAACGTTTTATTTTATCTAAAGAATTAAACTTTATTTTGCAAATAGGTAGGTACTTATTAAACTTTTATTGGTTATATATAACCAATAAAATAAACATCTTACATTTCTTGCAAATTCATTAGTACCTGTTAACCTCCATCACTCCGACACTGGCAACCTTATTTAGGGATTAGTAACCCTCACAACTATTGTATTCTATTCTGCTCCAACCTTTATACCTGATGGTCATACTCAATTTAAAATTGTTTTCCTATATACTTCTGTAAACTTGTTGACAAATATCTGTTTTTCATTGAGTCACCCGTATCAACAGTTTAGGGATTTGCATACATAATTTATTGTTTTATTACTCTCTCATACATAAAAATACACTATAGTACTCCTTTTCCGAATGTCAATTATTTTGCTCCAAACCGGAATCTCAAATATGTGACAAGGCTGCTGAATATAGGAAGATTTAATCTCAAACAAATAAATCAATGAAGATTGCCGCCTATGCCGATGACATCGGCGTTATATTTTGCAGAAGAGAAGAGATGGCAGACCGGACTAGAAATTGGACCGGAAGATATTGAAACTGTAGAAAGTTTCATATACTTTCGAGGTGTATTAAATACGGATGGAATAGAATAACCCGAAATTCAAAGAGGAATTGTAAAGGGAAACAAAGCTTATTTTTCACTCACCCACATACACGTTCATATGTTATGAATGCGAGACATAGGTGATGATAGAAGACACAAAAATAAAGCTAGAAGTCTTCGAAAGAAAAGTGCTAAGGAAGAAGCCTACACACTTCTTCTTGAAGAAGAAACAGGCATTGTTCAATATTAGCCTCTTAAATTGTTTAAATTATCGCACTATCTTTTTCTTGGTCTGTCAATACATCTTCGTCCATTTAGTGACTTATCTCGTGTTATTCGTACCATACTATCCTCTGCCATTCTGCTAATGTGTTCGAGCCACTCATGTTTCCTGTTTTAAGCTTTGTTGTCGTACTTCTTCTTTAACATCTCCATAACGTAACTAGTTATATCTATTCCCAGATATCTAAACCTTGCTTCCTGCTTTATTATTTTCCATCAATTTCGATTTTACGTCGTAGTGGGTATTTAGATGTTGTCATACATTTGGTTTTTTTTGCTGATATTATCATATTGTATTTCTTGGCTGTTGTATTGAAGATGTGTGTTAATCTTTGGAGCTCGTCTTCTGTCTCGGCGATTAATGCGGCGTCGTCTGCATAACATAATATTTGAATTTCTTTGTCCCCATTCTGTAACCCTCACATTTACGTACTGCTTGTATTATTTCGTCCATTATTATATTAAATAGAAGTTGAGGGCTTAACAAGTCACCCTGTCTTACTAAGCAGTGTACTGATATACACTGTGTTAGTTTTCCATTTATCTTTGCCTGTATTCGATTATGGAAGTAGATGTTTTCGATGGTATTATATAATATTGATTGGTATGTTTCTTTTATACAGTAGGTGTAAGACGTCTTCGACTTGGATGCGATCGAAAGCTTTTGTCAGGTCTATAAAACATAGATATGCTGGATCATTGTACTCTATGGCCTTTTCTGTGTTTTGTCTTAGTACAAATACGGCGTATACGCAGGATCTTCCGGATCTGAATCCTTGTTGTTCATCTGATAAAGTAGTTAGGTTATTGATTTTGTTGGTTGGGACTTTTGGGGTAAGCTTAAGTGCGGTGTTCAGTAGATTTATACCGCTTTATTGTTGGGGTCTTCTTTATCTCTAGTTTTTGTATAAGTTTTGTCATCTCTAAGGTTATACTTTCTCCTACGTGTTTTAGAAGCTCGTTGGTTATTCCGTCTGGTCCTGGTGACTTTCTATTTTTGAGTGAATTAATGTCTATTTCTACTTGTCTCACTTGTCCTAAGAGAAAATGCACATGTGGGGTATCGAAGGGATTAAGCTCAATAATAAAAATGATAAATCTGTAAAAGTGTCGACTTCATATAAACTAACTAAAGTTTCTGAAATCAGATAGTTGGAAATAAAAATATTCGAGTAGTAATCGTCAAACAAGCACATATCTTTCTACCTTTTAAATTTGGATAAGGATACAAAGTGGGAATTTATAATTTCAAGCAAAACTTTCTTCAAGTAGTAAAATCACAGTATCCTAGCAATATAGATCACATACAATTCAATCACACATACTTAATACAATTCACACTCTTTTTCGACCAACTGTTTACTTTTACATTTATATAGAAGTAATATTTGTTATTAATTGCTTTTTTAAATACAAAAATACAAATTTTTTTCTTATTTTTCCTGAAAACATGCTCAAATAAAAGGCTGATGAAGCTTTACATTGACATGTCAAACTGCAAATGTCATTTAGCATGGTGACTATACTACTCCCGACCCGTAGAAATAAGCGATTTCATGGCGTCCTTAAATTACGTTGAAAATATGTTTTATATTACTTTATTATATTACTTTGTAAAGTAATACCTACATATCAAATTTGAATCAAAATCAATAAATCCAATTTACAGTTACATACAGAGAAAAACTTTGTCCTGAAAGTAGATTTTTTCACATAATATTAAAATTATAGAAGAAATTACTACCTTAACTACGTTCTTCGTCATAGTGTCAATGGCGTCAACGGTGTACGCCACAATGGACCACAGGAGTGATGACGTAGTTTTATTGACATCTGTCAGTTTCACTTTCCAAACAAACCTTGTTTAGTGTGGATAATTTGTATTTTTCGTTATTTTTTCATTTATTTTATAGAATCTTTCCGCTTTTTGCAATATTTAAGTATTCTAATAGTTACTACAACAATTTTACAAGGCTGTGTAAATCATAAAGCACATTGTTTTATGCTAATAGCAATAAAATGCATGTATCAATAAAGTAAGGTTAGAATTTCTCAGTTTCAGAACTTTTAAACTATATTTCATAAAAATAGAACTCTGAATTATGATGGTATTATCGTAAAAAACACTATACTTACAAGAAAAAGCAGCAGAGGAAGCAAAATGTTAACTTTATAGAAATTAAAAAGTCTTGAGATTTGACATTTCAATGTTTGTTTGGAAAGTAATAATGACAATGTGACAGTCGTCACGTCACACTCCTGCGGTCCATTACCATGTTATATATTTTATTTGGCAATACTGGATATTTGCAGTACATACATCACAATTAAAAAAAAACGAATTTTGACTAGAACTTTGTTCAATTTTTTGTTAACGTGTTGGTATATTCAGTTCACTGATACCAATCTCCACTGTGTAGTAAATTTATTTAACATTTTTTGGTACGTACTTAGGTTAAATTTTGAATGACTGAAGGTGGCTGGAAATTACTATGCAACCAAGCAGACGTGCTCATAGCCAATATTAGTTGTAATTTAAAAACAAAAAATGTTTATTTTTGAAATTGTATAGTCGCTTGTAGATTAGTATTTAAAAATATGCATAATTTTTTAATAAAAATTAATCAATATACACTCCCATTATTAATGATTGTTCTTCATTTTTCAAGTAAAAAAATCTGTAGCACTAAGTTTATTTTAGCTATTAATGAGGTGTGGTAGGAATTTTTATAATGTATTTTTCCGACAATGACTGTCAAAATATTCTCAAGTTGAGTGAACCGACTATACCATCGATTTGTCAGGTCATTTAATAGTCTCTAAAAAATAAGTCAAGTTTCCCGATATTTCCCAACTATTCCCACGTCTTGATAGATTTTAATTATTACTGATATACTTAGATGTATAATATAATAGTTTTTCCTCTATAAACCTTTCATAGTGCGAAATTTAAAACAGGAAACGTTCTTATCAACAATTACTTTTTCCTGTTGAAACCATTTCAACTGAATAATTCATTTATAGTTTTACCAACAAATTGTACGACAATTCTATTTAAGCCTACTGAATAAAATTAATAAACATATATACATACAAGGGGGCGACGAAGAATAATTCATTAAAGTGTTACCCTATTTGATCAAGCTGTCACGCTACAATAAGTACACTAGTATACCTCAACAAAATATGTCTTTAGTTTTAAAATGTCCAACCTTACTGTTATTATTTAGTAATAACTAATTTACACAAATAAAGGAATCGAAAATATAAATAAATAATAACACAGAAAAGAAAATTGTATCAAAAATATCTGAACACAAGAAATGTGGAAGACAGAATCGAATACAAAAGAATGCAAGCGATGGTCAGAAGAAAAATATGCCAAAAGAAAAATGAATCCTGGGAAAAAAGTGCACCATGCTAAATACATACATTGGTGGAAGCCAAAGTTCAGAAAGCTGGAAACTGTTAAAAAATCACCGCAAACTTGGGAAGAATACTTCAAATATTTACTAACAGAGACAAGAGAGCCCTTCAAACAGCTATAGAACTATGGTCTACAAGGCGTCAGACTGATAGGATGACTAATCAGAATAAATGAGAGAGAAGTCGAAAAGACGCGGACATCTAAAGAATGGCAAATCACCTGGCCCAGGAAATGTAGCTCCGGAACTCATCAAACATGGACCCAAAATACTAATTCAACGGCTACGACAACTTTTTCAAGAATGCATAAATAAACATGAAATACCTGAGGAATGGAAAGAATCGCATATGAGCACCATCCATAAAAAGGGAGATAAATCGAAACCTGAAAACTATAGAGGAATTGCAGTTACTAGTAGTATTAGCAGAATATATGGGAAAATAATAAAAAATCGAATAGAAGAAGAATACCAACATATGGAAGCCGAAGAACAGGCTGGTTTTCGTGCAGGTCGATTACAATAGACCATGTCTTCTATATTACTCAGATAATTGAAAAGAAAGTTGCTCGTGGCCAAAAGTCCACCTGACGTTCGTAGACCTTAGGAAAGCATATGATAGTGTCCCGCTTGATAAATTATGCGAGGCACTGGGGAAAACAAATATAAATATAGAATTGATTGAAGCGGTAAAAACGTTGTACTACCAACAAATAACAAGAATTAAAACAGGAAATCTGGTACCACCGGGATTCAAAGTGACTAAAGGACTAAGACAAGGATGCTGTATATCCCCAACATTATTCAAAATATACCTCGAAGCAGCACTCAACAAATGGAAGAAAAAATGTACGAATATGGGCATACCACTAATGGACTTAACTTTGTACACTCTGTGGTTTGCGGATGACCAGGTCATCATCGCACAGGACTCTGAAGACCTTAGTTACATGATGCAAAAACTATTAGAAGAGTTTACAGATTGGGGTTTGGTAGTGAATATGGAAAAAACTGAGTACATGAGTATCGGAGGAGATCAACATAACCTTATCGTAGAGGAAAATCAAGAGATCAAACTATGTGACGACTACAAATACCTAGGAGTAAAGATCACTCTTCTTCTTCTTCTTCTTCAAGTGCCCTGTCCGTTGCGAACGTTGGCTATTAACATGGCAATTTTGATCTTGTTTGCAGCGCTTCTGAATAGTTCGACCGATGTGAGCCCGAACCACTTCCGCAGATTTTGGAGCCACGAGTGTCTTCTCCTGCCTGGCCCTCGCTTACTGTCTATTTTTCCCTGGACAATCAATTGTAGCAGACGGTACTTATCGTGTCTCAATATGTGGCCTAGATATTCAAGCTTTCTTTGTTTAATTGTATTCACGATTTCTTTCTCCTTTCCGATTCTTTGGAGTACCTCTATGTTGGTGACATGTTCGGTCCAGGATATACGAAGAATGCGTCGGTACACCCACATTTCGAATGCTTCTAGTTTTCTCGTTAGCGTCTCCGTCAGCGTCCAGGCCTCCACGCCATACAGCAAGATCGGAAAAATGTAGCATTTAACTATACGTAGTTTTAGGGGAAGAGACAAATCCTTGCTTATGAGGAGCTGTTTCATATTGCTAAATGCTGCTCTAGCTCGTTCTATTCTCGCCTTAATTTCTATGGTCTGTTCCCATTTTGTATTTACGTTGGTGCCAAGGTACACATAAGATTCTACATGGTCAATTAATATGTTACTTATCCGTAATTGTCGAGCAGGTTGTTGCTTTTTGCTTATCAGCATCCACTTTGTCTTCTTGAAGTTGAGGCTCAGGCCGTATCACCGTAAAGATCACTCAGGACGGAAAATTAGATGCAGCCATTAAGGAACGAAATACACAGTGAAGGAAAGGCATAGCCTTACTGAACAGTGTACTGTGGGATAAAAACATCTCTAAGGAAAATAAAAGAATAACATACAACACCATAATAAAAAGTATCACAACATATGGATGCGAAGTGTGGTCCCTAAGAGAAAGAACAGATAAAATGCTTAGAGTAACAGAAATGGACTTGTGGCGCCGCTCGGCGGGAATCTCTAGACGCTACAGAATAACAAACGAGAGAGTCTTAGAAATCATGGGGTTTACACATAATATTGATAATGACATCAAAACGACACAACTTAGATGGTAATGACACGTAAGGAAAATGCCGGAGAACAGAATACCAAGACAAATTCTTGAATGGCAACCAATAGGTAGGCGGAGAACAAGAAGTACTAAAAGAAGTTGGAAAGAAGGAGTTGATAAAGAAATCAGGGAAAGAGAACTGGAGGACGATCTATGGAACGATAGAATGAGATGGAGATTGGAAATCGGAAGACGACGAAGAACGTTGTAAACCGACATTATGTATGTAAAGAATCGAAAATTTTAGATTTAGGGGATTACTGAGTAATCTACTTTAAGTAATCTATTAAAAAATTATAATAAGCAAATTAACTGGGGAAAATTGAGGTAAAAGTGGGATAGGCTTTTACGACATAATAAAGAATAAGTACATGAAAAAGGAGACTAACAACGTGAAGAAAATTAAAGTCATTATTTAATACAAGATAGTTACGTAAAATTACTAACGATAAAAATAATCAATATAATAAAGCAATAATATAACTTAAAAACCTACTCTAGTATTCAGAAATATCTACATACCTACAGAATATGAAACAAAAAAGAAAATTACAACAACCAGTAAAATAGTACAATAGAAGATATATTAATTGATTAGCCAACATATTACATACATACTTATACAATGAATGGCCGAAAACCTTTTATACTAGGCTTATAAAAAGAAAACTAGAGCTACCCCATAGGGCTGTTCCATCTTGACGTGGTTATGGGGCTTGAGCGGAGCAGACTGCTGTTAGGTTAGGTTAGGTTACCAAGAGAATAGCAAAACGTAAAGCAAAGGCGTTTCGTACTCACCCAAACCTGCATCCAAGTTACGCGTTTAAAAAGATCTGTTCAAGGAATTTCCAATATTTGGTGAACAGAATTAACAAAAATAATTCAAAAAACGAGAAAATTTAAGAAGAACCCAAAAATGAACAAAACTACGTCCAAAACTGGGATGGAAAGCTGTTAAGGGTGAAGAACTTTCTAAATCCAAACAGGTGCTGGCGTACCTTCTATCGGAGACCAAAATTGAGAATCTGAAGTTGAAATTAACTCTTCTTGGTAAAGGTTTACAGAACTTAGAATGAAGCTATGGGCAATTTGGAATCCAAGATGGCCGTTTATAAAGGATTACAACGGGTCAACAAAGAGTCTGAGAAAGGATTGAAAGGGCTGCACTGGAAGCCCAATTAATATTTCTATCGTGTTAGTCTTATGGTGAGAGTTTAAAGATAATGGTGGCAAGGTTACTCGTAGGTAACAAAGACATGTACAAAGGAGTGGCCTACTCCCAAATGAGTATGGCATGACAAGAAGATGGAAAAACTAGACGTAATATAAAAATTATTATTCTATTATATTTTATTAAAACAGAGACAGTAACTAACGTCACTTGTTAGGAAACCTTTCAAAATTTGTACCAACAGGAGAATGTACCAGATTATATTTTCCAGCAGCAGTGGATACAATGAAGAGTATACATTAATTTTAGATGATCTACTAAAACAGGTTAGTTGATAAACAGGAGAAGAATACACTGGCAAATGTTTGGGTAGGCTATTCATGTTCAAGGTTAACATTTGGACCTGTTCTATTAGGTACCTACTTTATTTAGTATTTCGTATTTTTTGTAAGATGTTATTTGGTTTTTGATATAAGTTTGATAGGAGTGTTTATTAATGTTACGTAATGAATATTTATAAAAAATACCAATTCAGCATTACTCACATGTGAATGTTAGACATATTTATAGCGTATATTCACGTTAGAAAGAAAGCATCACTATAATATTTAATGGAGACATACGTCAGTTGGATAATTGGGACATTCCCAAAAAGTTTTCCATTCAATATATTTCCGATTAGTTCTACTGATAAATCCCAGAACACAAAGTTCTCACAACTCCAAAAAAGCAGCGAAAAATCTAACCAAATGTTGTATTCTTGATTTTACTACGGATTAACTAGCTAATCTCGAGAATGGATTTAACTAGCCAATTTAAATATATCGAAATATTTATTTGCACTTACCTAGACATGTTTGCTGAATTGGGAGAACTTATACCAACACCAGTGTAACTGATATGGCTTGTGAGTTGAGTTAGCTGAGATCCTTCAATGGTGGACTGATGCTCATCTCCCGAATGTATGGCGGAAAGACTGTAAACTCTTGGTGAGCCAGGACTAGGACTACCACCGCTTCCTTGTGTTGGAGAACCGTTCGCAATTGCTGTCGGTCCCAGTTGTAAGTACTCGGTGCCATTAGCCTCTTCTAGTGGAACCTTAAACAAAAAAAAACTTTAAAGGAGCAGCTGAGAAAGCAACATCAAATATATAAAGTATGTGCATATTTACTTATATATGTCTTTAAGACAGTTGGATGCAAGAAGCTAAGATAGAAATAAATGGAAAATTTTAGGGAAGGCCTACGGTCAGCAGTGGACAAATATAGGCTAATTGCTGATGATGACGCCATTTCGACCTCGTTTGCTCTCATCAGGTACGGGCAGTTGGATATAAACTCAAACGCGAAGGCCAATAAAACGTCTCCTAATGAGACTAAAAAAGGCCGAAATGGAGTTATTGTATCGTAAATTTTAACACATTTCGTATAAAATTTCACAATATTAACGGGAAAGAAGGATCTAAAAAAAATGAAGAAATCTGGCGCAGGAAAGAATTTTACACCCAAGAGGTTTTAGGTTAGAGAGGACCACCGGAAGAGATGGACCAGTCCATTATTTCTGAATTGTGACGCTCGAGCGCTACCATCGTTTGTTGTGAGTATGCTTCAGTTACAGTGAAGACATACTGTTAGTTGTGTGGTGCTGTTGGTAATATTTGTCGAGAAAAACGTCATTGTCTGTTTTAGTAAGTCCAAAAGTTTTTTAAAGTAGTAACATTAGTTTTAGTTTTCAGTTTAAGTTTATGTGATATCGACGTAGGATTCTTGTAGCGATGTCAATAAACATGTAGGTAGTAACCTAACCTAAAAAGGCCGCCATGTATACGTTAAAAATGCGAATTATGAGGTGGTCCATCTCACCCGGACTTTTGGGACAGATGGACCAGTACGTTTTAGTAGAGATGGGCCACGTATTTCAATACTGAAGAGATGGAACAGTACCAACGTTTTTAAATGTTACTTTTATTAAAACGACTTATAGTGTATTAATAAGTACTGGTTTCAAAAAGATAAGTCACCAAATGGACGAAGAAGTATTGTCAGGCCAAGAAAAAGATGGTGCGATAATTAAACAATTTAAGAGGTTAATATTGAAGAAGAAGCAGGCTTTAAAGCCTACATACAAGAAGGAAGAAGAAGAAAAATGCCAACTAACTACGTAAGAAAGGATACAGTCATTAGAGGAGCTTGGACGGAAGATGCATTAATACAAGCGGTTAATGCGGTGAAAAATAAAGAAAAGGGTGTCAATGCTGCTGCTAAAGCTTATTAAATTTCTAAGACCACTCTTAAAAGACGGATTAAAAAACAAAAGTTTGCGAAGAACAGTTTAGGGTTTTCCTCCATTTTAGAAAGAGTAAATGAACAGAAGATTGTAGGCCACATAAAAAAGTTACAAGCTCATGGGTTTACTCCTTGCAGGGATTCAGTGAGAAGCATGGCGTTTAAACGTGCTGAAGAGCTAAAACTACCTCACAAATTCAACAAGGAAACTAGAAAAGCTGGTTATGATTGGCTAAACTCTTTAAGAATCTATCTTACTATTAGAAAATCAGATGGTGTATCTGTATCCCGAGCTAAGGGAATGAACACGAGGTGTGTGGAAGTTACTCGAAAGTGTTATTTTGGAAAACAATTTGATTGAAAAGCCTGGGCACATTTTTAACATGGAAAAAACCGGGCTTCAACAACAAGCCAGGAAATGTTACCATTGAAGGTTCCAAAAATGTAACTTCCATTACATCAGGGAAAAGAGTGAAACCGTTTCTGTTCTAGCTTGTGCTAGTGCTGAAGGTACATTGCTTCCCACATACTGCATAATGAAGGGCAAGAACTTGAAAGTTGAGTTCATGGACGGGATGCCTCCTGGCTCAGTTGTAAAAATGTCACAAAAATCTTTTTATGTCACTAGTGAAATTTTTCTGCACTGGTTAAAAAGTGATTTCCAACCTAGAAAACCAGCTGGGAAAGTACTTCTTTTACTTGATGGTCACACTTCACACACCAGTTCCTTGGAAGTCCTAGTATAGACGAAGCAAGAAGGAATCATTATGATGAGCATTCCACCCCATACTTTGCACTGGCTACAACCTTTGACCGATCTTTTTCAAATCACTTAAGTCCTACTTTTTATAGTGCTTGTAATTATTTCATTACAAACAATCCATCCAGAAAGATCAATCGTCTGCAGTTTTGAAAACTTCTCAACTCGGCATGGACCAAAGCTGCAGGTGTACAAAACGGTGTAAGTGGATTTCAAGCTTATGGTATAGTCCCTCTACATATGTCCGTAATACCAGCCTACGCCTACCTAGAGCCCGATTCCTCCGGTGCAGGGCCCATTGTCCAAGTATTGGCGCACTGCACACTATTAATTCTTCTGTCTCCTGTGCAGTACCAAGATCTTGCTAGTATCCCCAGTACTTCTAGTAGCCTTACACCGTCAAAAATGACTCTTTCTAAACTTCTAGAACATATATCACCCGTCCCTTCTCTCACACAGAAAGTAACCGTTAAGAGATGTTTGAAGACTGTTTCAAAACTATTAAATTCAGCTCAGAATATTGCTGTTGTAAAAGGGAAGGCTGTTGAGCAAGTAATGAAAGATAGACAAAAAAAGAAACAAGATCAACTGAGAAAAAAAAATCAAAAAAGAAGTTTCTCAAGCCAAAAAAGGAACCATGTGGTAAAGTGACACAATTTGAAAGTTCAGACTCAGAAAGCTATAATTCTGCAAATCTAGTCCAAGATGACGGTATGTCAGTAGAAGAATGGGATGAAGATGAATGTGTGGGATGTGGAGAGGCTTGCAATGAATCTACAAAAAAAAGAAGACTGGGTGAAGCGTGTACAGTGTTCTCGGTGGTTTCATAAAAGTTGCTCTAGATTTGAAGTAAAATGTGACTTTTGCGGTACCAGGGAAATAAAGTCACAAAAAGGGAAGTTTCCCATTAATAGGAAGATTGTGGTCATGAAAGCAAAAGAATAGACTTGTTTGTTTTTTTATTTAGTATTGTAACATTTATTATTATGTAAAATATACATATTTTTACTTTATACTTGTTTTCTAGTCATTGATCTTACTTTTTACCTCTTTTCCATCTCTACCAAGCTACTGGTCCATCTCATCCAGACACATCCGGGTGAGATGGACCATGCAAAGTTTAAAAAAAATGCAATGTAGCCTTTATTAATTGAATTAGAAAGTAAACTCTTAAGGATATAAACCTAAATTCTTTACCAAACGCTTAAATAATAATGTTAATAAGTTGAAAAATATAATTTTAGTGAGCATCCAAAGAAATGTGGTCCCACTCTCCCGAACTTACCCTATAATGCAATGAGTTTTATGCATGACAAAATAAACCCTTTTTTCAAGGAATTTTTTATAAACCAGACACAACTTCACAACCCAACAGAAGAAAAAATCTTCTTCTCTAAACAGTTTGTGGTTATGGAAGAAAAAACTGTACTTTGACTTCCTTGTGACAACCAGTAGAAAAGGACCAAACACAAATACAAAATTCTAACAAAATGTAGTTTGGTTTTGTTTTTGTTTAAGAAAATGCAAACAAAACATACACTCAACACTTAACCGTCCGTTTTGTCGAAAACCGCCATAAGGAAATCAAACCAAAAGCAAAAATATCCAAACAAAATAAAGATGCATATTGAACTAACATATTACAAGCAAACTCGTAATTTAATTAGGGCAAATCCAGAAAGGTTAGACGAAATTACTTTCATCCCCAAAACATTAACGTGACGTAACATACGTAAACTCGTAAACGCCGTACTTAGTGGCCGAAATGTCACTCAAAATCCTAAAAATAAACCCGCGTAAAGAACCTTAACTTAGGCAACCAACTTTATCTTAGTGTAATGTGTTTTGTTTATATTTAACTAAATAATTAATTATTTTATTTTTAAATATATTATATAAAAACTTTAATTAATAAACATTAATATAGCTTTAAAACTATTAAGACATTAGTTATCAAGAATATTTTTTATATGGGATCAAGCCACAATGTATTGTTGTTAATGAAAATTCCATTTTACAATTGTTTGACGTAAAATTATTAAGCTGTTGTTATTCTAACTCGATGCTGTTGTTACGCCTATAATAATCTATAATTGTTTTGGCGCTTTTGTTTGCCAATTTGATGGGTAACCTATTTAGCCTCGATCTTATACAAAAATATTCACGATTTTAGTTGACAATTCTTCTTTTCATCTTATCATCCTGAGGGTGGTCTTTATACCCTCAAGATGATATAATGTGTGTTTATGTATTATGTATAATTGTAGATGAGGTGTCTCTGATTTTCTATTTAACCATTAATGTTGGCATATTCTTTTTGCTGGCTTCTTTTTTTAGTAGCTTTAGTAGCGCGTGCTTCATTCTGCTTATTTTTGTGGGCTTTCTACACGTTTTTCGTCATTAAGTAAAATGAGAGCCGCTTCTTTGACTTTTTTCTTTTTCATGTGTGATTCTTTAATTACTATTAATGCATCTGTGGATTGTAAACTGTCCTCATTCTCCCAGGCATGTTTTCATATCTATGATTTGTTGAAATCTCCGTTTTTGATGTATGTTTCATGCTCATTTATCCTGACACTTAGTGGTCTTGCGGATTCTCCCATGTAAAAAATTGTTGCATTCACAGCGAATTTTATAGATACAATTCTTTGATCTATAACATTCTTTTAAGAACCATTTGTTTATTGTATTTAAATTTAACAATACACATTCTTTCATTATTTATTATTATTTTTGTCGTTGCAATTCTTCATCACTTTATAATTATCTACATTCTCCACTATCCCGACATTACTGAAACCCTGTTCAAAAAGACCACTATTAAAATTGGAATGGCGTGCAGTGACCTTAACAGGAAATAATTCATTATATACATATTATACATATATATATATATATATATATTATATATATATATATATATATATATATATATATATACAGTGTTCGTCAAAAGTCCGTTCTCCCTCGTATCTTTTGAACGATTATACTTATAATAGTGTAAATACTATTCTTCGCAAGAGTTAACAGGCACATACAGATGAGATCAAGAACATACATAGAAGATACATACAAGAATAAGATGCATACGAGGCATCTTCAATTCAATGTCTAGTTGTTCAGCTATTTCCTTTACTTCATAGTAAAGTTTGCTAAAAACAGATTCAGAATGTGATCTTTTATTTTGAAGAATGCATTTAGTGTCCTCTATGGCCTCTATCTATAGATTCAAATCTAATTTTGGTGACTGAAGAAGACGAAGTGATACAGTTATACCTAAAACATCACCAAGGCAAACTACTGAAATGAGAAATTCTGGGCTTCTAATAGTTTGCATTATTGAAAATGCATCAGCTGACATTTTACTGTCCTTCCACGTAGAAATTTTTTCAAGAGCGTTGTATATTTTGATGATTGATTCTCCCTGGAACTGAAGATGACCTTCATGCCTTTCAACCCTATGAGTTTCATAAGTACCTTGGACAGCAACAATCAGTTCCTTTATTTGTATTCACTAACGTATCAGACAGAGCTAATGCAACAACAATATTCACTTTGATATTTACCTATTATAGATAAATTATCAAATGTGGCACACAGTCTCAACAATTATAATACATATTCAAATTACAAACAACCAATTCGTAGACAAAACTGAAGATAAGAAATAACTAATACAAAATAAAAATGTGCTGATTTCCTGCGAAAAGTCATGTCATGAACATTGAATGAGCAATAATGTGTGGGCGGTAATTCTATCTCATCGATAATAAACGAACGATTCTCTGGCACTCAAATGATGAATTGAAAAGTTTGAAAATCGTGTAACTCTGAATTTGCGGAAGTTGGGGTAGCGTTAGTCGAGGTATTACTGTATTCAGAATTGTTAATTTTTTTAAAGAGCAACGCAATAAAGCTTTCGCATAATTCCACAGTTACCCCTAGAATAAATGAGTTTGAATCATTTCAACTCTTGACTTTCTGCTTATAGAGTTGATGGGTTTTAAATTATTTTTTAGGGTTATTTGATTGATATTTAATTTTGTTTGGGACGGGGATCATGACCCCCTTGGATCCGCCACTGATCATGAATAATGGGAGAGTATATTCATTATTTTCATTAAAAACTTTCCATTTGTAAATATTAATCTATAAACGACTGTAAAATTACAAAAATACACATTTAAACTTTTGTTTTAATTAATGCAGTTTTATTTTTTTTTATAAACTGCACGTGAATAAGTTTTTCTTTTTAAGTTATTTATAATTATAATAATTGGCTATAAGCACGTGTATTTAGTTGTACAGTAATTTCCAGTCACTTCTAGTTGGTCAAAAACCAATTGTATTTAATAGAATCAAGTACCTACAAGAGATGTAGATTACCGTTTATAACCTCATATCAAATCAAAACAATAAAAATCAAGTTAAAGAAAAATGTTACTGTATACGTTATTACTGTAAACAATCCTTTTATCTTTTAATTGTAAATCACTTTAATTATTCGATACGTGCGAACTGCAGCAAAAAATTTCTAGCTGAAATGTAGAAAGTTTTATTCTAAAATCCTTACCTCTAAAGTGAACGGCATATACCTCCCGTCCGATCTGACTAATGCTGGATAATTGTCTTGGTCAACTTCAGTCGTATACGTGAGGCATTCCAGAGGAGTGGCTGCTCTGGAGTGGGGTGACGGTTCCGCCCCTTCATTCTGAGAGGCGGGGCTATACTGTTGTCTTGGATCTTCTCCATATGCAACTACAAAGCAAAAGTGTATTGTTAGTGATCTACTTTCAGGGGTACTTGGCAATTGAAATAATTACGTGTGGAAATATTAAGTGCGTCATGAAACAGAGACGGACCTAGTTCTGGTATATAATTTTATAATAAAATATTTTTCTATACAAATAATTAATTTGAGACATAAAAATATGAATTTATGTTCAAACGCTAAACTTAAAACATAATTTTTGTTAAGGTATGCACTATAAAAAAACCGAATTATCTTATATACCGTAATAAAGTTTATACCAAATAATATAGTTTTTCATTTTTTTTTAATTAAACTCTCTTTAAAGGAAATATAGTTATTAACCGGAACAATGAGAATTACATCATTGTGCTTTACTAAAAATCAAATTTTTATTCTTCATTATTACAAAAGAAAATTTTTCACTAAAAGCACAGAAGAATTTTCAAGAAATTAATTTTTTGGTTGCCTAAAAAGCTACAAAAAGCATAATCAGTTTGGAACATAGCAGGAATCTGTGTTTAATTGTTGAATAAGATCTCTTAAAACAATATCATATTATTAAGTGTGCAGAAAATATTTAGAAACGAGATATGAGTGCCAATAATGTGTAATGTTTTTTTTAAGTTCTATGATAATGTTCCTTGTAATATTAAATTCCTTGTAGCCAATCAAGCCAACTTCTTCTTCTTCTTTTCTTCTTCTTCTTCAGCCTCAAGTAATCCAACTTTGGACATTGGCCTCCCCAAATCATTCCAGTGTCTTCTATTTTGCGTCAATATCATCCGCTCATCTCATTTGTGATCTTCCCCTGCTTCTCTTTCCTAATCATGATCTCCATTGTTGTATTTCGTGATTCCATCTCTTATCCTTCAGTCGGACATTGTGTCCTGCGAAGCTCCATTTTAATTTGGCAGCATGTTCTCCTGCGTCTTTTACTTTGGTTTTGCTTTTGTTTGTTTTTTTTTGTCTATAAGTCTCACCCCGAGCATTGATCTTTCCATTGATGGAAACATCAATCAAGCCAACTATTAAGTAAATTTATAGTCTCACTTGACCAGAATGATTCTAATAAAAATACCCGAAGTTTTCACCGGTGGTTCCAATTATTAGAAATCCTTCAGCAAACCAAAGCAAAATTTTAAACATAAACAAATTATCTTTCTATCTATACCTAACTATTCTATAAATGAAACAATACGGAGAAATAAAAATACCAGTAAAGAAATAAAATACAGAATTTACAAAACAGTCATCAGACCCATGCTTGAAACAGCATGGAGAGAGAAAAACATCGATGGTCAGACACTATAATACATAGATATAAGTACAGATATACGACGGGAATGAAAGGTGGGGAGCATCAAGTAATGGGTAAGAAATAGAAGAGTAGAATTCAATGATCATATGAATATGACATATGATCAATATGAAGAATGATCATATGAATAACAACAAATAGAGTAGTAAGGACAGCGAGAGACAGTTCCCCAATAAGAAGGCGATCGGTGGAAAGACCACGAAAACGATGAAACGACAACATACTGGGAGCACATTGAAAAAGGATGAACTGTCCAACAGTCAAGTCTACACAGAAAAAAAGAAGAAGAAGATATAACTATTCCGCTCCGAGAACCGTGATACCTTATCGTGGAGAAGGATCTTTTAAAAACACAAAGTCACAAGACAAAATTGGACTGTGAACAAACAAACAGCAAACAAGGAAAAGGACCAATTTACTGTCGGTTTTCGGCAACTATGGAACTGAATGCTGTTAGAATCCTAAGACAAGGATGAACAACTGAAAGTAGGCAGGAAATCCAGGCTAGCAAGTCAGGTCCTGCAGGTAGGCATGACCGACACAGTAGAGAAAAGTTTTGAATACTCTCGCTAAGTTTAATGCTCACTGCGCTACTAAGGAGTAAGGAGTTTTGATCTCATATTCTGTGTGTGTTGGTTATGTAACTTCAACATCTTAGCTGGTGTACTATAGGTATTACCATTATTGCTGTTTTGTTATTGTATTTTTTTAATGATTTTCTCAGAAAATAAAATAGTAGGTATTTGAAAAAGAGTTAGACCAAGACCAACTCCCCTATTCTCTCTACGAAGTACATTTCTTCAATCAAATGATCCTTATACAGTCATACCATTGATTTAAACTAATCAACCATCTGTGTACAATGAGATATAATATCAACATGTTTTTGATAAAATTTATTACTATCTACTTCGCTTTTATCATTAATTCACAAGATAACTTTGTATATTATTACATCAGTTATCGCTGGATAAGTTTAGCACAAGTTCAAATGTCAAAACTCGACGTGGTCAGTAGTTATTTAAAACTGTATATAAAATTAATAAATTTGCAATTTTAGTTCTACATATTTCGCAAGCAATATTTTCAAATTATTTTATTAGATTCGATCTGTAGGCAACGATTATGAAAACATAAGCTTGGTTTTGGACAGCAGTTCCAAATTTTATTCGAAAAAGTTATTTGATTATAAGCCAACTCTATAAAAGTGTATACTAAAAAGACCGTTAGACAAAAAAAAAGATTTTTCAAAAGGAAAATTATCATTTTGTTTGATGCTTACTTAATAGATTTTAATACACTGCCGAGCTAAATTAGGGTCACCCCGTAATTTGAATTTATTTCAGAAATTATTATTCTTTTTAACTACTTTCGGTTGTAACATAGTTTACTAAAGGATTGCTAGAAAAAAATTGTTATTGTTGTTTCGATATGTCCTTGAGATAAAAAGGGCCCGTTAATCTAATTCTTAAAAAACATTAGCAGCTTAGTTTTTTTTCTGTGGTTTTAACATCAATTGTCAATTGTTGTATAGTGTCGTCACTGTCAGTGTATTGCAATGAGCAAAGTTCTGTTGTAGCGGCAAGAATAATTGTGGCGGCGTTCGAAGATGGCCACGGTCAGCGCGAAAATGCGGAAACTTCTTTGGTGTAATTCTCTCGAATGAGCAACGAGCATGTAGACGATACGAAGAGACCGGTCTGATTACTCAAAGACCTGGCTCAGGTCAAGGCAGAATTACAACAGCTAGAAATGACCACTTTGTCGTTTCTAGTGCTTTGAGAAATCCAGGACGGTCACGGTAGTTTCCCTTCGAAATCATCGGCAAGAAGAGATAAATGTAAATGTAAGTGCATGGACACTTAGGAGGCGACTTCATGCTGGTTATTTATGTTTGCGAATAGAGTAATTGGACCGCCGCTTTCCCGTGAACACCAAATTGCTACATTGAATTTTGCACGGATTGCACTCTTGACTTGGACGATACAAGATTGGAATCGTGTATTGTTTTCCGACGAATGGAGATTCTGTCTGGCGCTATTTGGTGCTGACACGGAGTTAGTCTTTATCGAGAATGGGACTTTGACTGCGAATAGGTATCTGATATAGGTTCAAAAAGACCAAGTTTTGTCGTTTATGGTTATTCTTGGAGATTGCATACCATTTATGCATGATAATGCACTGCCTCACACTGCTCAGATAGTTACTGAGTATCCTGGCGAGGTTCACATCACACGATTTGTTTGGACTGCTTGCTCGCGACATATTGGTGCAGGAATGCAACAATCTTTAGCAAAATGTGATTAAAAATCTGATCCAAAGCATGCGTTGTTATTTGCAATCTTTTATCACTGCTAGAGGAGGGAATACTCGCTACTGAAGGACCTAATTTTTTTTTTTTTTTAACAAAAAGTACATTAAATTAAAATTGTCCCTTTTCAATGTTTAATATATCAAAGGAAAATTGCAGATTAATAATAATTACTTTAAATAAACGTTCATTACTTTTAATAAACATTGTTTTTTTAATCAAACTGTTAGTAAACTATATTATAACCGAAAATAGCTAAAAGGAATAATAATTTATAAAATAAATTCAAATTACGGGATGACCCTAATTTTATGTTCGGCAGTGTATGTTCTATAAATATACCTCCAGATCCACTAAACAGAGTACTGGGTATGTTTTTATATTGTACCTTGACACTCTCCTTCTTCCTATACTCCCTCCTCTTATCTTTCCCTGTATTATCAGCTTTAGCAGTTCATATCGCTGTCCCCTCATGATGTGTCCCAGATATTGTAACTCTTATTTTTGTTGTGTTTATTATTTCGCATTCTTTGCCTATTTCTCGCAATACTTCCGTGTTAGTTTTTTTCTGTGTCCATGCTATTCTAAGCATCCTCCTGTAACACCACATTTCAAAGGACTGTAACTTATTTACGTGTTCTTGCTTCAATGCCCAGCTTTCAAGTTCATATTGCAGTATCGAAAATACGTAGCATCTCAGTGCTCCTTACTCTCAGTTCTAATCTAAGGTCTTTGTTATAGAGAATTGTTTTCATTTTTACAAACGCATTTCTTGCTATTTCTATCCTGGCTCTTATTTCGGTTGTTTGATCATTATTGTCCGAAATCCAGATTTCTAGGTATTTGTATTTATCAACCCTTTCTATCGGTACATTTCCCAAATGTATGGTTGTTGGTATATTTGTTTTCTTTGTTACTATCATGTATTTGGTCTTTTTTCATTAATTTTTAGACCATATTTTTCACAGAAACTGTTTGTTTTGTTTAGCAGTAATTGGAGTTTAGTAGTAATTTAAGGAATATCTGAAATATAGTGCAGTGATAGTCCCCCCCCCCCCCACACACACACACACACACATTTCACATGTAACGAACTAATGTATCCAGAAAGATAAAAATGACAGAATATACCAGACACTTTATAAACTTAAACAAAAAATAAAAGATAGTGAGGAATAATACCTTTCACTACACAGAATATACCAGACACTTTATAAACTTAAAGAAAAAATAACAGATCGTGAGGAATAATACCTTTCACTACAAATTCTTTAAGAACCAATGACTTACAGATGTACAAATATGGAATACGAAACAGAAAATAAGCGGTTGACTAATTCATCTATTCCAGGTGGTTAAATAATAACTTCAAATGACAAGTAAAATATGAACCTCAGTGTTAAAGAAATATTAAATGGAATATAATACCCAAAAATGAAGGAAAACAACTTTGAGTAAAACTATGATTTAGAAAACAACATATCTAAATATGATCCCCGTAATGTCTAAGGATAATAGAGAAATATTTTACATAGATATATTGATTACATCGTTGCAACTATTGGTCACATCATTCTACTGAGAATATGTAAAAAGGAACGAAGATTGAAAAAATCAAAGAACTTCTAGAAAATTATCTAAAAATATACAACAAGCGATCTATGTTGATATCTTTCTTACCACTTATCATGTTTTAATAAATATAAAAGACATTAATTCATATTAAACTGCAATCACCTGCTTCGTGGGAATTGTAGATTATTCGTAGATATAGCAATTATATTTTGGTAGGTCAGTGAGTAATTTGGGTATCATAATGATAATTATTATCGTGAGAATGTGATAAAACGTATTTGTAAGTAACTACTACTAGCGAAAAAATGAACGACATGAATTTCTCAGATAATGAAGGAATATAGTAAATTTATCGAATAGTTATCGTTGTTTGTTATTATAAGCTATTGTATATTCTCGTAATTTATTACCATTAAAAATTAAATTAAACTGTTAAAACAATATATTATGAAAATAATTAGGACATAAAAATATTTTAAAACCTTTTTTGTTGTAGTATTAACATTAACATAGCCAGGGTGATATAAATTTAAATGCAGCAAATGATGCCACGCTATTATAAGAAATAATTTACCGGAAAACCCAAAAGTGTTGACAGTTCTTTTAGCATCAGTATTAAACATAATGGGTAACTAATTATATTATCATATATTTAATAAGAGATCCAATAATTACACTATTTCAGTTCAAAATTGGTGCATATTATTACGGGAGAATGTTTTAGAAATGTATGAGATTATTATCATACGTCAGCGTCGGAGCATTTATGTGATATCCATGGTTTATATGTTCTGTCAAATCTCTAAGATCCTATATTTCATTGTAATCTTTTTGAAGACTTTGTTAAGACATCATAAGAAATAGCTAAATAAATATACCTTTTCGAATTGTTTGATCAGTGCGGACAATAACATTTAATTTGAATATTAGATTAAAAAATGGATTTGACGATGAAAAAACCAGAGTGGTTTAGATTTTATAAACAACGTAATAGCCACCCTCGAACAATTTACAGAAAAGACTATTGTATTGTTTTTATAATACAGTAGAACCTCTATAAGTCGAACATTGAAGGAGACGGCAGAAAATTCAAATTACAGAGTGTTTTTTTACTAATGAATGATTTCGACTTAGGCAGATTTTGATTCGGCATCAAGAGTTTGAGATTGATTCTTATTATTTTCGAGTTAGAGAGGTAAAATAAATAAAAATAAAATATAGAGGTAACGAACATATTTTATATATTTCATCCTAAATCTTTTACCTTAAGGTGTCAGATGAAACGTCTTTAGTTCGTTGCATGCACAATTTTTCTCCATTGCTTCTTGTTCTTTGCTTAGTTTCTTGCTTGTTCTTTGGTAATTCCCCTAGGATTGAGGTTACTTATCTCCATGTCTTCATTGACCTGCCCCTTTGTGTCTTAGTTTGTCCTCTCGCTCACCATACTTGTTAACTTTCTTGATTGATTCTAAATCATGTGTCAATATGATCTTAGTTGGGCCTTTTCAATTTTCCTAGTAATTGGTTGGACCTTAAGATGTTCTCTGACTGTCTCATTTCTAATCTTGTCCAACCCAGTTAAGCCCATTATTCTTTTAAGATTTTTTATAAGTATTTATGATATTAGTTTATCAGTAAGCGGCACAAACAGTCTTATAGATGGCTTCTTCTTCGTGTGCCATATCAGAATTATCCGATGTTGGCGATAACCATTGTGAAGGCTTCTCGATCTTCTGCAATATGTAATAATTGTCCTGCATTGTCCTACACCTCTACCGCCCTCTATTTTGCCTTTGAGGATCAGTTGTAATATTTTATATCGACTTCCCCTTATTGTATGTCCCAGATAAGACATTTTCGATGGTTAACAGTCTTTAGAAGTTCTCTATCTTTGTTGACGCTCCTTAATACTTCTTCATTAGTTTTCCTTGCTTTCCAAGGTATCTTCAGCATTCGTCTATGAACCCACATTTCCAATGTTTCAATTTTGTTCATGATTGGCACTTTTAGCTTCCACACTTCTGCACTATACAAAAGTACGGACCAAACATACCACTTAACCAGTCTTTGTCTTAGTTCTAAACTGAGATGATTATTGCAAAGAAATTACTTCATTTTCTTAAAAGTAGTTTTAGTCATTGCTATTCTACGTTTTATAGATGGCTACTTTGGCTTTTTGGGATACGTATTTTTTTACGTATCTTTGATTGCGTCGAACAGCACTTTCTATTCTCGAATCTACTTCAGTTTCTTCAGTTCCTCTGTTCTCTATTTGCACTTATAAGTATTTGTAAGTTTCGACTTGTTCGAGTGTATTTTCTTTAATTTTTATCTTGGTTATGGTTATCTTAGATCGGGGCAGGACGCATTTATGAGCCCTTCGATGAGCGTTTCTGGGATCCTGGCTGTTCCGGGCTCCCATATCAGCAGTAATCAGCAGAACCTTCAAGTCTGAGCTCCTTCTGCCGTTCTAAATATCTAATCCCATAGTTGCCTTGCGGCCTCACAGTCTCTTTAAGGATAACTCCCTTATTTGGCACGGTTACATAAAGATCAAACTCAGGATCTGCCACCTCTGGTAGGCTAGTGCCGGATACTTTCAGAGGACATGTGTCCTCTGGAAATTGTTTCAGAGGGCCTTCTCCTCCTCATTACAAAAACGGCACCGTACTTATCCGCCAATCCAAGCAGATGAACGTGCCGCCTGAGTTATTACAGTGGCCGGTAAGCATTCTGACCACCAGAGAGCACCTTCTAATTTTAGAAGAAGTTGGGCTAAGACTTTTGGATGCCCCCACTATGTGAAGAGTGAATGAGCCTATCATGATGACTATGTGCACTAAATGGCTTAGTGTAGATGCACCTTTATTTATAAAACCCTTGGAGATTATATTCCCTGTGGCTGGACACTCATTTATTCCCCAGACAGAGTATTTGCAAAGATCGAAAAAGTTATTAAAAAAAAAGACACCATCATTTCTCCAGAAGAGTTCGTTGACATTTTTAAAGACCATGGAACTCTCTATATCTTGGGTCAAGATGTGACACTGTACGACTGGAAAAAGGATTGCCAAACTGCACTTAAACCTCCTGCACAGTGGCACTTTCGATTTAATATGAGCAAAAGATTTCTATTAAGACGTGGAAAAAGCAAAGTTGTAACTATTAGAGGGAAACAGTCTTATAAATGTGATCTAGGAGAATATAAGTCTGTATTTAAAAAAGGAAAATCCGCAGGAGGTGTACGTCCTAAAAAAGAAACATTTGAGGATGTAAAGAGCTTATTGGAATAACATTGGGGAGAAAATTGGCAACAACTTGAAACTCTAAAATACTTTGATGATATTTACAAAAAATATGATAATGTTTAAGACAACGAGATTCCAGAGATAACCAACAATGACCATTTGTGTGAATCAGTTGACGAAGTTCCGGATTTAATAGTTTAATTTAGTGTTTTTTGTCAAAATAAAACCAATTTGATTAAACAACAATGTTTGTTTTTGTGTTTCACTACATTTAATTCAAACTACGACAATTCCATACACGTTTGTTTCAAAACCCAACAAATCCGTAAGTGAAAATCAAAACCCGACAAGTCCATTTTTGTTTTTTAAATTTTATTTAAAATTACGTATTTCCAAAATAATTACAAATGGTTTTTAATTCAGAAACATATCTTTTAACTAATAAAATAATAGGAATACTCATAAGCCTAACTTTCATACCAAAACAGTTTTTTTGAATTTCCCAACATTTGACCTCAGTGGATTTGTCGGGTTTTGATACTAGACGACTCAATTTTGATGTTTAATTTTGAAGACTATTATTACAAAAATATATTTTTTTGACGACTGTACTAATAATTTTATTTAAAAACTGTTTCCAGAGTGAAAACTGAAAATACATTACAATTAATTTTGGCTTAATTCCGTATAAACATAATATTTAACTTAGACGTGCCACAAAAAAAACAGTTCCAAACCTTTTTAATTATTCTATAATAAGTTCTGTAGTGTAATAAGGATCTTTGTATACAAACAATATTTTAATGCTGAAATATACTGTAAATGCGGTAGGTAAGAGAAAACTAACCTAAACATGAATTTTATGACAATACTTGGTATCGCTGTAACAAGCGGTAACTGGAATGTTGAAATAGCGTTTATCCTTCTCTAATTTGTGATTTCTTTGAAGCTTTTTTTATATATATTCGTTCTCCTATCAGAACAGTGTATAATGTATTTTTTAAGATCAACATTCCGAAGTGATAAATATCCGTATCTGTTGATAATACAGTTACAAAACTTCAAATTTTTTTATCGAACCCTTCCAAAACATTATCGCGTTTCTCAAACCATTAATCTGTCAAGACATCCACCGTAACTGTATCCCTTACATCAATTGAAATATAGCCTTTTTGGTAATAAGCTTTTCAAAAAACCATCAATAATCTCATTAGGCCACCGAAACCATTCGAGTAATGGGAATAGGGCTGAAGAGTAAATAAACGGAGTCCACAAAGGTCGACTTCGATACGCCTATTAGCCACTTACATTAATAATCCACTGATTTATACGGTATAATATGTATAATATGTATGTACGCCTGTTTTCTTATTTGTATATATAATAAGCCGAAATTAATGCTTTTTTCATGCGTCCAAAAATATGTCACAAGTTGGATATTTATGAACATCGAGTTTTTCATGAATAATCAACAGCAATAAATTAAATATTCAACTCTTTCGAGTATGTTTGCTGTAACTATGTAAAAACACAAATGAAAGGTTTTAATGTAGAATAACTGTAGCAGCTTTTAAACATTGTCATTTTTTATTTTTTTTATTTCTTTCTGGGCAAAATAGTTTATATATTGGATTTGAAATTTCCGCGGGAGCTATATGTGATTTCAGATGTTTTCCGGGTTTGACTGCGCGTTAAATAGTTTTGGTTTTTAGAAAAACCATTGTTTTGACGACGTTTCGGCAAGGTCACACTTGCCATTGTCAAGTCAGATTAGTTATGCTTCTTCTTGATGTTCCAGGCGAACAGTTCGCCTCATATCAAAATCATATATATATATATATATATATATATATATATATATATATATATAGATATATATATATATATATTATTATATGGATGTGCCGAAAGAAGCGGGTTGATCGAATATTTCTTGAATTTTACATTGAATCAAAACACTGAAAAACACCTTTTTGAATATTTTTCAAAAATCTATCGAACGACATGCGTGGAAGGTCATGGTTATTGCTGATTCTACGTCAAAAACTTTATTTAGCATCATAAAAATTAGTTTGGAGTTCAAAGGAGTAGTGATGCGCATTATAAGATGCTGTTCCAGTTAGCATCTCTAGCCTCTCCTACTCAATTCCTATCCTCACCTCCACGAAGTGTGGTCTTGACCACACGGGTGGACCCCGGAAACCTGAGCAACCTTGTTGGAGATTGGGTAACCAACCCCAATGGAAGGCAGGGTCAGGGCGAACGAGGAAGGGAGAACATGGTCCTCCAAAAGGAGGTTTTGCTACGGACCAGCGACCCATACAAGTAAAAAAAATATTGCTACGAAACGAATATTATTGCCTCGGAATAGGACAGATTATAAAAACAAACGACGAAAGCTACGGACAAAGGATATTCTATTAGGAACATGGAATGTACTAAAAATGGGAGTGAGATAATGTGAATTACTCGCACAGGACCGACAAACATGGAAGGCAATAGTAAACGCGGCAAAGACTCACGAAGAGTTGTAGCGCCATTGATGATGATGATGATGATAAAAATTAGTTTGCAGACTTTTAATACTGTACTGACTTCTGGTCAGTACTTGTTTTTCTGTATTTGTTTTTCTACGATTATAGCGCCATCTATCAAGTATAAAAAAGTTTTAGATAAAACTTGTTTACGTTAAATTTTAATCTGCAATTAAAAATTGGGTTTTCGGTTTTCCTTGAAAAACATACAGTCAAACAGTAAAAGGTTTCTTATTTGGGACATGGCTTGCGTGGATCATGGTACTCTCTGTTAAAACTTATACTCACGAGCAAGATTGAGGATAGAAGAGATCCGTGAACAAACACAAGAAACTGATGTGATGTCGAAGATTCCGGGTCCATTTCCGGCTAGCTAAGGAGGAAAACCTTAGAATAATTTATGAAAACAGCAACTGAAACGCTTACACTCTGCTAAGAATATGGCACAACAAGAAGAATACATCAATAAATTTCTGCTTTCAACATATTTGTTACTTTTTTGTTCGGTACATTGTACAACAGAGATTTGAACGCTGATTGTCTTCTTCTTTTTCTAGTGCAATCCATTACTGGAGGTTTGCGATCATTACATCAAAATGTTCTCTATTTCTCTATTTTGCGCAACTCAGTAATTGTTGGCATTTAGACCACCAAAGCAGTGCTCCATACGTAATTATAGGTCTACCTACATTCATATACAACCAGTACATCCCTTATGTCTAAGGATTTGTGGTAAATTATTAGGTACGAAATCTGTTTGGATTCCGTAACCCATGATTTCCTATATATCCTTCGACATGTCCAAGAGGATAGTTTCCCTTTGTTTGGATATGCTTTTCCAAAGTGTTTTCCATGTAAGCCATTTATCTAGTATTATTCCTAGATATTTGACATCTTTCAATTCTTTGACAGTTTCTTCATACGTATATGCAGATATTTTCTAGTTTACGTCTCCTTATAAAACTGACCACTACTGTTTTCCTAGGATTGACTGAGAGTTTTTCCTTGTTGTAATACCAAGCAAAGGTATGCCTTTAGGAGTTAATACGGCTGATGCCAAACATTGGAGGTCCAGGTAGCACCAAAAGAAAGGTGCTAAATGGAGTTTTCCAGTTGGTGAATGAAGGCGAATGCTCCTCAGGGTATCTAGCGCATATAAGAGAGTTTCAAATGAGGCTCTATATGTCATTGGAGCGGTGATACCGATCGTTTTGTTGTGCAAAGAGCGAGCGAGGGTGTATGCGAGAAGGATGAATGTACATATAGATTAGAATGAGAGAGAAAGAACGATAGTGAGTGGCAGAGAGAATGGGTGAATGATAGCGGAAAGGCAAGGTGGGACTTCTATCTTCATATATCTACTAATTCCAGCTCTTTCCCAAACTTTGACTCCTTACTTTTTAGATTTTTTTGGTAAGTATTGCTTTATACCTATTGTACCTAGTACCTATTGAACTATAATACACAGCATACAATGAACTCGAGGTCATAACATCCATAAAGATCGGAGGTCTGTGCTGGATGGGCCACGTTGAACGGATGTTGGAGACTGAAACACCGAAATATATAATGAGGCAAACGCCAGAAGGGAGAAGGTCAGAGGGAAGACCCCACACTGAGATACATGGAACAAAGTGGAACAAGATCTAAAAACACTTAAGATTACCAAGTGGAAAAACAAAGTAAAGAACAGAACAGAATGGCGGAAAATCCTAGTACAAGCCAGGACCCCAGAAGGGGTTGTCGAGCTACTGATGATGATGATGATTGCTTTATACCTAATTTTTCCTTTTAGAGGAATAATTTGCTCATCAACTGATTGATATTCCTTTGGATCTGTGGCACCTAAGAAGTTTTTCTGAATTTTATCCAAAAATGGTCGAATTTTTTCGCATTTTGTCCGTGTTTTGATTTACATTATCATTTTTATCAAGCTTCAAAACATATTCAAATCTATTAATAGGCATAACATCTGCAAATAAGGTCCATCCTCAGGCCATTATCACTTGACCAGTAAAGCCGAATTCTGGAATATCTGCTGTACGCCATCATTAAATTTATGCCCAAGATAGCACATAACTCATATTTTGTAATTTATTGTTATGACCAGCATAGTAAATTGGTCTGAAAGACGACATCATCCCATTATATCTGCGGTGAACAGTGATAAAAAATAATCAATGGGTAATTGATGGATTTGACCGTTACTTTATGGAAATTCATTTTAATGTAACAATAAACACTGAAAACTTTGTTTCAAAACTTCCACAAAATTTATTTTAAACTCTTATCACTACAGCTGTTTTGGCTGATTGCCTTTCTCAAGTGATCCTGCTCAACCTTTAATGAAATAGGTTGAGGAAAGGGAGAACTGTTTGTCGCAAGTTGGTCATTTAGAATTATATCTGTGTTTTTAATTTGTTGATTTCCATAAATTCTAACAAAGATAGCTGAAGGCCTTTATTTTGAATGTGAAGAATTTGAAATTCGTCATTAAAAGAATGATTATGATCTAGAAGGTGAAGTGCGTATGTAGAACCTGTTTTTCTATTACTGAAAAGCCTTTTATGTTCTGCTATTCGTTTATTAAAATTTCTACCAATTTGACCGATGTAAGTTTTTGGGCAGTCACCAAATTTAAGTTTGTACACACCACAGTGTAAGTGATTTTTATTTTGGCTCTTGTTGTTTTTAATATATTTGCCTAAGTTGTTATTTGTTCGAAAGCTAGGTAGTCACCTAGATACCAAACTACTTCTTACCTAAAAATTTTATAACGATATTATCACTTAAGTATTATGATGTAAGAGATCATATTCCCTCGTTCAATATTTGTTTGGATTTGAATGTCTTTAGTCCATCATGGAGAAATTTGAAATAAGTGAAAAAGCGAAAAGGGCAAGTATGTGCTAGCTATAGACAATTATTCCAAGAAACACTTCCATAAAATGCTTGGTAATAATATCAAACGTTGGCAGTGTGTTATTCCTTTATTGTTTATGTGTTTCTGGTGGTGGAAATACTAATTTCAGGGCTTTCTTGTGTAGTTTTTGATTTAACTTTGATTTTATTAATTTTTTGTTCGTGGTATCAATTGTTTACTGCTAATGATGTAACATACTATGATAGGCTGCCAGTTTATGTTGTGTGGGATGGGATGATGAATTGTGTATAGTCGTGCCAGTATGGGTAGGTTTATGAAATATGGAGAAGTCATGTTTGTTTTTTAAGTCTGATAATTTTTAAATCTAAAAAATGTATGGATTGATTTGTTCTAATCATGAATGTGTTGCTTGTGTGAGTCCATTTCAAATAGGTAAAGAAATAATAAATAAGACTTACTCACAATCAATTTAATTTAACTATCAGACGACCGGTTTCGCTTTCTACAATATGCAAAGCATCCTCAGGTCTCGATACAAAGTTAAACAAATGATGCCGGACGCTATTAATAGATGGATGTAGAACATTGAAATATTAGAACCATAGATGGTAGTTTCAACCATGTTCTACCATCCATCTATTAATAGAGTACCGGCATCATTTGTTTAACTTTGTATCGAGACCTGAGGATGCTTTGCATATTGTAGAAAGCGAAACCGTTCGCCTGATAGTTAAATTAAATTGATTGTGAGTAAGTCTTATTTATTATTTCTTTACCTATTTGATTTTGTTCTGTTTCCATTGTAAATTCAATATGACTATAAAGTGAATTAATATACGATAAAAATTGGTCGAGTTGCCTGTTAGTTCCTGTGAAATATACCAGTACGTCATCTACGTATCTGCATCAATATAAAAACTGTTTGAATATCGGATGTTTTAAAATCTTTGTCTCTAGATGATCCATAAAAATATCTGATAGAAATGGGCTTAGAGGATTGCCCATTATAAGTCGTGCACTGCTATGTATATATTTGATTATTAAATTCAAAGTAATCCTGGTTTATACAAACTTCAAGATGTAAAATTTCAGATGTAACAATTGGATTTGTACTATTTTGGTCTAAAAGGTTTTGCAACTAGAATAAAAGTTTCTGTAGGAGGAATACTAGGAAAAAGATTTTTTACGTCAAATGAAATTAATCTGGAGTTGTTAGGTAATTGAAAATGTTGTATTTTATTAACTAGTTCTATTGTATTTTTTATGGTACATTGAGGAGAAAACTTAGTGTGTTCTAAAATAATCTTTAACAGTTTTTTTGAAAGTTTATATGACGGAGCTATATAAAAAGAAACCACAGGTCTTATTGGGTGATGCGGTTTGTCAGTTTATTGAAAGAGTATAATTTAGGAGGCAGTGGATTCATGATATTGAGGTATTTCTGTTCTATTGGATTTACTATTGATTTTGAATTTTCTAAAGCTAGCTTAATTTATTTTTAATACATTTTCTGTTAGATCTTTATGTAACGTTTCAATATTTTGATTATTTAAAAATTCTATTTTTTTTTATTATATTTTATCTATAGCAATAGTAGTGTTTACCTTGGTCTGCTTTTGTTAACACTATGTTGTTTTCTATTGATTTATTTTAATTGAAATGGCTGAAATTTCACTACACACATCTGTAATAGATTTTGCAATTATACTTTTTTCGATATTATATTTCGATACAAAGTTTGACAAATATTCATTAAAAATTTTATTAATAAAATGTATGAAAGTGCCTGCTTATGAAGACAACATTCTCTAATTACACTGACCCTGAATATTCATTATTATTCATTGTGAATCTACTAAAGGCATTTTTAAACTTTCTAAGAAATATATGGTTGGAGCGAATTTACCTGTGGCCTTTTTCTGTAGGGTGTTAAAATCGAACTGGTAATTATGCCCCACAAATTGCAGGGTCATGGAACTACTTGGTCACACCATGAAAATATGGGAGATTAATTAATTGATTAGACGGATACGTGAAGAAACCGAGATACCGACAATCAGTTTGGAGTTATGCAAGGCACATCAATAACTAAATGCAATTTTTATTATAAAGCAATGATGAAAAAAAATATACAATAAAGAAAAAAATGCACAAATGGTATTCATTGATCTTGAAAAAGCATATGATAGAGTCCCTCGAGAGGTTCTGTGGTGGGAGCTCAATAAGAAAGGAGTTCCCGACTGATAAATTTCATGTGAAAGTAGAATTGCATTAGGACTTAGTTCTTATGTATTCTTAGTAGAGTTAGATTAGATAAGAAAACTACAGGGAAACAATGTGTCTAGTGCTTAATTAAGCTGATGATATAGTATTAGAACATTAGAAGGAAATACTGAGAGGTATTTAAATCAAAAACTGGAACAGTGGAGAAAGGTCTTAAAGAAAACGCTTATCTACGATTATTTCTTAAAATTCTTAATTGTATGTCAAAAAATGCGCAATAACTAGTTCTTAAAACCCACCAAATTTTATTTGCATACATCAACCGTTTCATAATTTCATGAAGTTCACGGAGTTCATTATTATTTCATGCAGAATTACTCCCTGAAGTTTGTCGAATTTATTTACTAACCACTATGTATATTTCAAAAATAGTGTCCTAGACCAGGTGAAATTTTTTACAAGAATATTGTAGCAGTGTACTTAAAAACGAGTATTATTTTTTATAAAGTCAATTTTCAGACAGTACACAACATATGTAGTCGAAAAAATCACGAAGTTTTTCACTGTTTTCGCAAATTCGTTGCTTAGGTCAGTAAATTTAAACAATATATTTGTTATATAAACTGCAACGTGATATTACGATTCGATATTCTATGGCGGAAGGTAAATAATTTTAAAGAAATCATACGTCACACAACAGACCCTAACCCTTCCTAATATTTAGACGGAAGTGAAACGTTATATAAACAGCTGAAGTAATTTAGATATATAGAAAACATAACTGATTGCAGAGAACATTATTACGCCGATTATGTCATTGACTGGTTAGTTCAATTTTATTGTAATTAATGCAACTTCGATACAATCGGAGGAAAATTTGATATCATTGTTTTAAAAATTACTAGGTTATTAGTTTAGAATAATAAACAATTTGGCAGCCACAAATTGTGGTTTGAGTCATTTAAATAAACTTAATTAAAATACAATTTTTATTACAATGGTATTTTAAATAATGAGAAAGAGAGAGACAGAAGATGAAATTTTTGACTAAAGCCGATTGCAATCATTTTGATTTAACTAATTTTCATTCCTTAAAATGCAGACACAAGAATCATGATTAAAACTAAATGAATATAAAAGATCAAAATTTGACTTTGAAATGAAATATCTGAAATTGTCTGTGATAATTCATTTTGGACAAAAATGATCTTCATACTGAATGAGTTTGATATTTCAATAATACATTTTTCAACATCTTCAGAAGAAAAAGGATAAGCCATGAAAGTTGCGATATTCTGTATTGTGTATACCTAATACGTAATTTTGACAGAGAACTTGCCCTAGACTTTCAAAGCTGGAAAATTTTTAAATCTTTTTTTGTTTATATTCGTTAATCAATAGCTTCATTTAGGTAAATAAACTATTCATGTGCTAAATCATTGTAACAATAGTTTTATTTCTACCTTGTTTGTTTACTCTAAGTTAACACGTTGAACGCCACGGCAAAATTTGAATCAAGCCCTCCCGCCATGTTGTAGAAATTGGTTTTTTATGTTGTTAGTGTGAGTTTTTTCTATAATAAAATATGATTGCAACAAGTGTTTTTTATGCTCAATAGCAACAAGCTCAATATGCAAGAAAGGTCATCACAACAAGGACTGTGTCATCACAACAAAAGATGCCATTTTTGCGACGGAACCTGACGTACTCAAAAGTGAAGTTGAAGCAGCAATTATGAGCAAAAAAGTCAGAAAGCTGCCGGTCCAGATAACATACCTAATTGAAATATTTTGGCCCTAGATGACGTTGGAGTGGTATATAATACATCAAATTTGTCAAAGAGTTGTGGAGACAGTAAATGGCCTGAGGACTGACACAATAACTATAATAATTCCTATACAAAAACGGAGCGAAAGATATGTAGCAACTATAGCACAATTGCTCCAATATTCGCATGGCAGTAAGATACTCATTACACATAATTCTCGAGAGGATAAAGCCCTTTTTACTACCTAACATTGCGGAGGAAACAAGCAGGTTTCGTCCCCCGGACGTGGTAACTAGAGGAACAAATTTTTAATCGGTACGGCAGATTGTAGAAAAATCCAGAGAATTCAACATCACAACATAATTTGTGCTTCATTGATTATAGTAAAGCTTTCGATTTGGTCCAACTAGAGTAAAATATGGTAGGTTTTGGTCTGAAATGGGAGTCGCCAATCATCTGATACTGCTAAATTAAAAGCCTGTACAATAACAATTATGTCAGAGTTAGAATAAATGGGGAACAAACCTATAGTTCTCAGGGTCACAAAGGGCGTGAGACAAGGCTGCATACTAATTACCCAATTATATTTAACATCTATGTGTGAATGGATAATGCGAAAGCTACGGAGGACTGGAACGGTAAACATCACCAATTGGCGGAAGAGATTTGCAACTTGGGATTATGCAGATGATACTACTATCCTCGCATAGTTTCTGACTGAGTTGATTTAACCTGCTACGATAAGATAGGCTTAAGATGTAAAGCTAACGATGGCCTTAAAATAAACAAGATAAAACAGAATCGTAATAATTGACAGAGCCTAACAACAATCAAAATCATCTGTCAATGATAAACAATATCGCGGTTGTAGATAAATTTGTGTATCTGGGCTCATTAATAACCAACAAAGGAGGCTGTACTGAAGAAATAAAGCGGCGTCAGCAATCGCAAAAAAGCGCTATGGCGAAAATTAACAAAAATTTGGAAAAGCCATGAAATAACTACCGAATACAAAAATGGGACTAGTAAGAAGTCTAGTTTTTCCAGTTTTTATACTTATTGCATCGGAATGCTGGACCCTTTACTGAGAAAGACAAAATAGAACATAGATATATTGGAAGATGTACTGCTGGAGACGAAATGCTGAGAATACCATGGGTGGCCCGAAGAACAAATGAATCCATACTGGACCAGCTAAACATAAAGAAAAGACTAAGAACACAAATATCAGAACAAATAATAAGCTATTTTGGACATGTGCTTCGAAGAAACTGAGTCTTGAAAAACTTACCATCCAGGGAAAAGTAGAAGGCCAAAGAAATAGAGTAACTCCCACACGATACACGGACCATATTGTTGCTACCATTGGCGCTCCATTGTCAGAATGTGCTAGAATGGCAGAAGATAGAAAAACGTGGAGGAACATGGGTAATTAGCAATAGCTTCATGTATATCACGATACCTGCATCAAGTTAACGACTAAGAAGAAGAAGAAGAAAAATACCAGACCAACAAAAGTATTGAGTTCAATTTTTCATACACGGAAATATAGAAAATACCTATCTTCAAAAATATAAAAAAAATTGTTTTTTTATTAAAAAACGCTATTATATACCTAAAAATATTTTCTATTGTGTACTTCGCCAACAAGGAAGTAACACAAAACAAAATAATTGTTTTCGCTTCTAAAATAAATGTTTATAAAAAGTATCATGTTCCGCTGTAACAAACGTGCACATCGGAAAAGAGTATTTAATTCTAGTAAAGGTGAAGCGTTGAGAACACTTGCCAATTTATTACCTTACCTACAAAACCTCGTAATACCATTTAAGTTTAGTGTTTAAACTGGAAGCCATTTAACTCCGGTTATTAATTTACATTAGCTGGAAAAAAAATATTAACAACGTGTTTTTCAACATTTTTATTGAATTTTTAATAGTTTCACCGCACTTGCTTGGCAACCTCTCGTCTATTTATTTAAAAACATAATGTCTTTTCGAACCCGCGAGTTGGTAACTATTAATTATATATTAGGTGGATCAACATATTCGTAACGTAACACTTAGTATCAAAAATGAAAACAAATTATACACATTCGTTTAAGGTTATCCATCCCATGGCGCTAAGACTTTTGGTAGAGACCATGGTCTCATGAATTAGGCTCTTCCAATCGTGTGTACATGAGCTCTATCTATTACGCTCGTAGATCGTTTTCAAACCTCATAAGTACACTAATTTTTGATCTATACAGACACCTTATTTCTGATTATTGCTGATCTACATAACCTTTAAGTTTATCTGGATCTTATTTACTGCCTATTTAAGGAGTTCATTTGTCAGATTCTGTAATTTTTTGTCAATGTATCATCCCTCTCCTCTCTCACTTCCTCTCTCTCTCATCTCTCTCTCTCTCGTCTCTCTCCTCTTCACTCCTGACCCTCGATGAGTGAGTGGTCCATCGTGATGTGTATTGCCGTCTCCAAAGATCTCTATCTCTGGTCCATTTCTTTTAACTCATGCATAGATCTTTTTCATATTTCTCTAATTTGATGGATCCATTCTTGTGGATCTCCTCGTGATCTTTCGGCCTTCTAATTTTCCTGACAATAAAGTCTTTCGCAGTTGTTCTGTTGCTGCTCTCATAACATGTTTAAAGCTATATTTTATTCTTGGTGATGGACTTTGCTGGAGAGTTCGTTTGTTGACCTTTAGTTCATTAGTTCATTTAAAATTGAATGATTTGGCCGGTAGTCTGGTTCACGAAAATTGGCCAACCGAACATTTCTTCTTTAACAGAACATTTCAGTGGCGTCTATCTTCGCTTGACGTAGGGTCAAAGATTCACATCCGTATGTCAGTATGGGAAATAATTGATCAACCTACGACGACTTTTGCTAGACCACATCTACGTTTACATTTCTTCCTGTACTGACTCTGTGTTTGTAGATTAATGATACCAGATCTAAATATAGGCTAACAACCTCAAACCGGGCCATCGTGGTAATGTGTGGATGACTGTTATGTAGTAGTATCCACTATCATCCCTCTCTAGTTTCATTCTTATTATTGTAGTTTTTTCAAAGGCACTTTGTGTTCGTATTGGATTATTGTATACTCAGTTTACATTATCGACATCTCTTATGGACTTGTGAACCGTTGTTTACACTTAATGTAATGTCCCAGAGATGCCTAGATATACAACCAAAATATGTATTTGTGCTTTATTGACTATAATAAAGCATTTGATAAGTTGATCATGATCATATTAGATACAATTGTTACTGAAAAAAGCTTATATTATTTACAATCACTTTTACGGTATAAGGAGCTAGCAGTACAATATGGTGAAAAAACCAAGCAATATAGAAAGAAGAGAGAGCTTCCATCAGGATTTATTCTCTCACTCTCGACACTCCATTTTAACATATTCTTCGGATGACATATTAAATAAAGCCTTAGATGTGTCAAAATCATGGCATTAAAATTAACGAAGCCTAATTAACATACTGTGATATGCAGACGACACAGTTCTGAATAGCCCAATTGATTCAAGACCTATTTTTTAATGCCCTTTTCTCTATTCGATTTGGCCGAATATAGGCCGTCTCCTAATTCTCGCCATCTCTATCCTCTGTTGTTTTGTAAGACGTTTCCACATTAGCCCTGCAGTTCTTTTAATAACTCGCTTCCATTTGCATTTGCGGTCTTCCTCGTGGATCCTTTTGGCGTTCATATGGCCACCAATTCCCGATTTCTTTATTCCATCGGCCATCCGTAAGACGTTCGTTATGTTCAGCTCATTTCCATTTCAGTTTTGCTGCCGTTTGATAGCATCTTTTACTTTTTCAAGACCTATAAGCCACTTGTTAAGTAATCATTGTAATTTTAAAAACTACTGAAGCTTATGACTTCTCATTTAATCCGAATAACACAAAATTGATGATTAAAAAGGCTTGGAGGACATTTATGAATATGAAAAAAGTATGCTGTAATTGAGATCAAAGTCTAGAATTAAAGACTACTTCTACGGCATGGAGTTATAGACCCGAAAGAAGAACACATTTAAACAATAGAAGCTTTTGAGTTTTGGTTGTATCTTAGAATATTACGAGTTTCATTATAATCAATTGTGGTTTAATCCCATATAAATGTAGCGAAGTTAAACATACTTCAAGAAAACAATTTAATTTCAGAACGTCTTTAAACAATCTACCGTATTAAAATTAGTAAAGTATCCAATAAGACATAGCAAAAAATATCCTTTAGATATTTAAGGTTGGATGGTTTACTAAAAGTAAACAACTATATTAAACTGTTACTTTCCTTTCTAAGTTCGTCTATTGTATGAGTATTATTTCCCTATATTTTACCATATAACCAAAATGCAGTTTATCACTACTAACTCAATGACGTCAATATAAAAAAATCGTCATTCTGTATTACGTATATGCCAATCCTATGGTTTTGTTTGTGTATATTATCTTGTTTTGGATAAAGATATTGGATTTTGTTCCTTATGTTATAATTAAAAAAAAATTCTTCATTACCTGTATAAATAAATTATGTTTATTATATGTATTAAATCGTAAACAATGATAAAGCACTCAGCCCCAATAAGGTGAATATTGCGAAGTTAAAAAGTGTCAGCAAAATTGCAGTGGTAGAACATGACATTAAAGCACTATGATCTCTTAACTGAATTTATGACACTGGTGATATTTTCAACTATCTCAATAAATACATAATAAAAAGAGGAGTGAGAGCAAGGTTGTATACTCTCTCCTCTACTCTTCAACTTTATTCAGATAAAGAATTTGAAAGACCCTAATGGAGGCAATTACTATGCATACAGGGGCACAGAACAAAACATGCATAGGAAGATTATAAACAACAACGCAAAGAAGAAAAGAAGACTCACCGAAGAGAAAAAGAGAAATAATGTACAAAAAACTCAAGAACTACAAGAACTAGGTAATCAACAGAGACATATGAAAATTTTAATCAGTAACTGAACAAAAGCAGAAAAAACTTCAAAACGAGAACAACGATGTGTATAGATAAGGAAGTAACAGTGAAACCTCGATTATCCGTCAGGGCACACGGACCAAGAGTATGACGTGATAATCGAAAAGACGGTTAACAGAACATTAAAAAAAATTCATACTATAACTCTTAAATTTTATTTGTAGTTTTTTAGACAATATAAAGGATTTATGTTAGTACAGTTGAATCAATTTGATTTAAATTATTCCGAAATATTTTGTTTGGTTTATTTTTACTTCACAATTTGCAAAGCTGAATTTCTTATCGACGATAATCTACGTCAAATCAAATCTACCTATGTTTGCTTCTTCTTGCCGAGAATACCACTTGAAATTTGTTGTATTGCGATGTAGCTCCTCTAGCTTCTTTACGCAAATCTATGTAATTGTAATTGCATCATTAACACGCCACCATCAAGTCTCTGTCAGCTCTGAATCAGTTTCGTCCGCCTCTGTCGCCATTTCAACGATATTCATCATCTGTCAGCAAATCGATAGCCTTTTGCGTTCTCATCACTAATTAACCATTCGTTTATTTAATCTCTAGGCAACGAAAACATAACATTTGATTTAGCCGATAACTTTAATTGAAGGGGAGTATTTTCATCTAAAGTTGATTCAGGCCATAATTTATTCCACGCTCTTTTCAGCGTTACTTCCGAAACACACCCAAGCATCCACAGCATTGTCGTCTGACTGCGTATTTTAAATTGTATGCTTTTCCAGATATTCTGGCAAAGAATATCATTTTCCATTACTAGTTATTGAATAATTATTTTTATTTGTATCTTCTTTTGAATGTTTTAATGACCGAATGATCTATTGGTTGTATCAACGATGTTGTATTCGCAGGCAGAAAAGAGTATGTGATATTCTTATCGTCACCTTCGGCGGCATACCGGCTTATAGATGGGCAGTGCATTGGTCCAAAATGAGAATCGTCTTTGATGGAAAATTGTTTGCAAACAAAAATGAATTGATGACTAAATTGTTTACTTATGATTTTCAATATAGCTTATTATTGACCCTGACGGTTAACAGAGGTGACGGTTAATAGAGAGACGATAATCGAGGTTCTACTGTAAATATACAACAGAACAGCAATAAATGGACAGAGCATTTTACTGAAAAGCTTGAAGGAGGAGTCGAACCTGACATAACCATTAGAACCAACCAGACAACAGAGAAAAGACTCCACCAACAATAGCCGAGATTAAAACAGCAGTAGACCAAATTAAAGAACAATAAACACCGGATCGGATCAAATAGCATCGAGTTACTGAAGGAAGAGAGGAGACCAACTACAAAAAAACAATACATGAATTGATAACAAAGATTTGGTGGATAAACAGCTACCACGGAGTGGAATAGCGGTATTATTGTATCATTACATACAAACAAGGGAAATCAGTTAAAAATGTGGAAACTACCGTGGAATACATTAATTAAATAGTACGTCTGCGTTGGATAGACATGTAGAAAGAATGGAAGAAGGCCAAATACCAAACAAAATATCTCAACAGATGCCATTAGGAAAAAGAACAAGAGAAACCGAAGCGAGATGCTTAGAACAAATAGAAAATGAAATAACAACTTTAAAAATAAAAAAGTGGAGGAAAAAAGTACGAAACAGATCAGAATGGAGAAGAATCCTGGAACAGCTGGCCAAGACCCAAAAAGGGTTGTCGAGCCAGTGATGATAATGATGATGAATGGAGGCAATAGAAAACGTAGTAGTGAATTGTGAACATTATATATGCCGACGTATAACTGCAGTGAGGACCTTCAAATCTATTGAACAAAATAAGCCAGAATTGTATCTTACTATAATTAAAACTTAAAAACGTGAAAAAAACTAATTATATGATAACAAAAAAATTTATCATAAAATTATGAAGTCGAATACAGCAGGTACTGCAGCAACGTTGGTAAAAATGGGAACTCCTTAGCAGCGCGATCTAAATATTGATCTGCGAGTTGGAATAACACATTATATCTTTCCGGTACTTGGAGACGGTAAACCCTAAGTGGGGCACTGTTTAAACGCGGAAGGTTTTGAAATCTTTATATACAGATTAAATTAAAGATAAACTGATAAAAACATATTCTTAGACGGCTGATCCAAGCAACAACAATAATAAAGAACACCCTGCAAAATATGAATTTTTGCATCTAATCATACAGAACAATCCAAGGAAAATAGAAGTCCTGCAGAACAAAAATCATCATGGCTCAGAAAATTACGACAATGGTACGGACACTCGACAACATCATTATTTAGAGCTGCTCTCAATAACCTTCATGATAACTAATACAATAGCCAACATTACCATCATCAACAATCCAGGCTCCATGAGTCCCAAAGTTAAACACAAGCTTTCATTAATAACCCGCCGCGTTGATGTGGTTTTGTGTTTAAATAAAAAAACTAGTTTGTGGAACCTACGAAATCAAAAACTGCCGCACACAAAAACGAATGGCTCTATAGCAATACAACCAGAAGAGATACGCGATCAATTCTATAATAAAATTGTTTTACCCAAGCTTGACCAAGATCATGGGAATTAAGAAAGGAAAAAGGAAAATTCCAAAACAAAATAAAAGAATTCGATATAAGAAAAGATAAAAGTCATTAGTACATATCAATGTAAAATAGTTTAAAATGAATACATTTGAAAGAAGGGGTTGAAGAATAAATTGAAATAGAAAGCAAACTCCATTATCATATATTATGTTAGCGTATATTTTAGGTATAGTAATGTAATACGTTCAAGAAAATGATGGGTATAACAGCTACAGACCTGGACTGAAGAAAAAGAAAAGATACTTATTTTGTTTTCGTAACAAAACTCCTTTTATACTCAACTTTAATTTAGGATTTTTATTATTATTATGATTCGTTTCTTTTATTTGCTTTAAGGAACAATTTTGTTATAATAGCTATCTCCCCAAATAGGGTAAATACCTAATATAATGGCATGTTTTTAAATATAATTGTTTGGTATTATTTAAGGATAACCAAAACGCAGTACATATTTCTACGGAACTACCTGCTATTAGCATCTTTATCTTAAGATTGACACTTAAGTAAGTGTCTTACGATAATTACATGATGGTTTTCTGTTAAAAAATCATTTTCATAATGATGGAATGTATTTTTTACTGAGTACTTTTCAATTTGGGTCGTTCTCACTTTACCTTCATCTAAGGGATAAACACAATTAGTCAAAATAACATTAGAGACTTAAATGTATAGCATTAATAATTAAGTCTCGCTCACAATACAGATAAAAAAAGGAGAAGTAATGGCGAATATTCCTATTTTAAACTTAAAGACTATGGTGGATAGTTAGTATGGACAAACGGTAATAGTACAAAGAAACTAATAACTGAAGATATAGAATTTGAAGGGAAAAGTAATAGAAATTACATTTTTTTTGTTTCTTGACTGTTTCAATTCCAATCGAAAGTCATTTTAAAAAATTCCTTAAAATACAATTAATGAAAGTATAGGAAACCTATTACTGTTTATTTTCAGTTTTACAAACGATTGCCAAAATTTTACAGATCAAAACGTCAAGAAGCAAAAAAAAGTAAGTTTGTCCTATTTCAATTTATGGTGATTGACTTCTCTATTAATTCCCATGACTTCCAAATCTTCTTATACAGTAATATGAGCCCAAAGACCCTATGTATGCAATTAAAAGAAATGACCCAGAGATCAGAGATTCTCTGGAGACCGGACGAAATACACGACATCACGCGTTCGACCACTACACTCCCCCTGGGGGGGGTCAGGAGATTGAAGAGAGAGAGAGAAGAGCAGACCCTACACACCACTAACTGTGTTCCGTCCAGCCCCTAGTCATTAATAGAATCACAATAATCATTTTCAGAAGAAGTTTGGTAACCTCGGGATGTCTGTACCGATTTCCTCTAAGGAGCATGCCCTAGGTGTGATTTTTTTTTATTTTTAAATAGTTTTTAATCAACTACACTTACGGCAATCTCTACTCTATTTTCGTTTAAGCTGTGGGTTGCAGACAAATGATTTTATTTTTTCGAACACATTATGCGATCTGATTTCAACTCCCGCATTTTCACCTCTTCACTTGGTTCAGCAGTTGGTCTGTAATATTAGCATCGCAGATAATTTAAAGTGGGTAACTCTCTTAATGTTTTGTTGATCTATTTGTACGTAGAGAAACATTTTCGTGAGTTTGGCGACTAAAAATCATAAATTTTGTCTTAGAATCAATTATTTTTAAGACCTGTTCTCTTCCTTTTTATATCTAATAACTCTTAAAGACCCTGGAGACCATTACATAAATAACAGTGTCGTCAGTGTATCTGAGATCATTAATACAGTTCACCATTGATTTCACTCCAATTCTTTATCTTGCAAAGCCTTTTGAAAATTCCATCTCTGTCTGACGCTTCATTAAGTGTAAACATTCATCGGATGATCTCCTATCGAATTGTATGACTGTTTTCACATGTATATATCCATATCCAATATATATAATATTTATTATACGACTCTACATCAATAGCTCTGACAATATATAACAAAAGACTCAACCTATGCCACCGAAACACGAAGCACTTTTAAATCCTCTATGCTGACGAAATATTAAAAAAAAGTGGAGGACAAACTCGAAACTGCCTTAAAAACAATGAAAACGTACTACCTGCAGAATTACGAACCTAATCCCTCTAAAACCCAAGTCTGCGCTTTCCACCTTCGCGCAAAGGAAACCAAGCGAAAACTCCAAATAGCGTGGAATGGTAATACATTAGAACACACCAAACCAACCCATATATCATTGGAGTAACTCTGGACCGTCCCGCACCTACAGACAAAATTTGCATAAAAAAGAGAGGGAAAGTAACAACTAAGAACAGCATACTCAGAAAGCTAACGGAAGTAAATGGGGTGCACGTCCTAGAGTTTTAAGAACAACGCACAGGCACTGTGTTTCTCAACTGCTGAATACTGCATGCCCGGTTTGAAGCAGATCTCCTACACCAAACAAGTTGATACTGCACGGTAAGTGAGTACATCCAGGATAGTAACGGGGTGATGAAACCAACGCCACTCTCAAATCTATATAAAGACAGAGGGTTTTTGCAGCACCCTCAAACAGGCAGGCATTGATCACATAGAGATACAGGTTGCACCTCAACCAGCAGCATCTAGAGAAAATTAAACAGATCGCGGACGAGCGTCATGCCCAATACTAAGCTCGAACACACACGAAAGCGTCTAAAATCCAGGAAAAGCTTCCTTGGACCAGTGCAGGATGAACCGCCTAAGTATTTTTCTCTCTCTGCAGTTCAATGGACCGGCCAGTCCCTAGACTTTAAAACGAGGAAAACTATGAATAGGATAAGAACGGTCGTCGCTACCAGTAAAATCAAACATGGCGAAATGGGTGAAAAATAGACCAAGAAGACGTGAACTGTGACTGTGTGAAACACAGATTATGAACATCTTCTTACATGCAGAAACTAAGCCTCATCGATGTACCCTCGAAGATTTGTGGCTCGCCAACAAAGATGGAACCGACGTATCCCGATACTGGGCCCGAAATTTTATGAAAAATTCCGGACAGATAAAGTAAAGTAAGTCAACCATCAATACCAGTTGGTTATAACACGTTCAAACGCGTTCCATGACTGTACCCTGTCGAAAGCCTTTCGTAATCCATGAAAGCAACTTATTAATATCATTACATTGGGTCTGGAATTTTTAGGAGCAGTAACATTTATGCCAAAAAATGCCCTCACGTATACCCAACGCATTCCTAAATCCGAACTGGGTTACATCAAGGTCCCTTTGGCAATGACTTCTATCTTCCACGAGTTCCCCGACTAATTAATCTGTATTCGTCGCATCTTCTTGCCCGTTGTTTCTTCGGAAATTTTATTGGCAATTAAACATTTATATTATCAATATTATATAAAATTCCTGTAAATATTGTAACAGTTTATAAATTAACTGTTATTTAATATACTAAGTAATTATTCTTATTATGAATTCTTAGTATTTTCGCTTGAATTAAAAACCCACGTTGTTTAAAATTGAATCCACAACAATGATTTCTACGTACAACTGAATAAAAGCAATAAAAGGTAACGTGAATAATTATAAAAATAACTGACCATAGAAAAACAATTGGCTAAGTAAGGAAACGACATTTTGCTGTATATGTTTCCACGTGCACTCCGCACACTTCACGCATTGAAAAACAACCAAGACAGGCCACCAGTAAATTTTTTAAACGTCTATTTAACATTACCGGTTACAAGAAGATGTACTTTATTTCCTCACCCGCAAGTGGAGACTCGTGGCCAGGCCCGCGACAAATGGCGTTCCACCAACATCGAAATTCCTCTGTTTCTACAAATGTTTCCGGTCAAACAAAAAGATAATAATGTAGTTATTTATACAAAATTGAATTCTTGCAGAGTGCAGTGATAAGAGTCTTGTTCTAATTTACTTGCAATATTTAATAGTAACAGGTAATTCATCGAAACAAACAATTATTCATAAAATGTGGAAATTTCATAGAAATAGGTCGCGGTGCTGTGATATAAATCATAATTTAAAATGATAAAGCAAAAACAAAACGATGTGTCTATAACAGTCATTTTTTTTTGACTGGTATATAACTATGTGATTTTTTAATATTTTAAATATTATGGCCGGTTTCACCAACAACAAATAAATCACTGAATAGTTTAATCGCCGAATAAAATTTATTAGTAGAATAACTCTTTATTCCGTTTCAATAACTATTTGTAATCCACAGTTAGTTATTCGTCGAATAAGCACAAAGTGTAATGATTTTCCACAGACTGTACTCGTTGACACATCTCTTGGCCTTCACCTCTTAGGTTTTGGCCAGCACATCGCACTAATTTTCTATAACATAACTTATAAATTTGATATTCGTTGATAATTTGTCAAATAATATAATTGTCAATGCCAAGGGTCAATACATATTGAAACGAACCTGTTGCATAACAAACAAAGACAGGAGCAATGGTTACTGTTCAAATTTAAAATAAATGATCTACTGAATTTTTTTGCATCGAGCAAAAAACAAAAGAGGAATGTAAAGGTAGTGGGGTAAAAATATTGTAGAACAGGAAGTGCCATCTTGAAGGCCACAATTAAACAAGAAAGAGAATCTTTCCTTGTTTAAGAAAATCAATTTAGTTGGTTATGTTATTTTTGTCCCAACTGTCACATATAAATCTATTAATAATGAAGTTTATTTAACAATTATGTCGCACTTTAGACTTTGTCGTTATATTAAATTAAATATGCCTTACGGAAACTGAGCGAAATAATTCATCACCACCTGGATTAGACGGACCTCACCTCTGTTTTTTCCTCAAACTCAATGTGCAGATTCTGTAGCCACCCCTAGATCTCTCCTAATGACTGCCTTCTTTAGAAATCAAGTGTTCCCTTCCCCTCTCGTCCTGGAAATTGGGCTTCGGTTACTCCTGTATATCAAAGAAAGGATAATAAATAAAATTAAAACTTTGATTGCAACAATTTTCGTCCAATCAGCCTTGTGTTCCGATTTGTCCGGCAAGGTCATGGAATCGTTTATTTTCGTGGAAGCTACGTCCGAGTTCCCATCTTCTTTTAACAAAAATGTCATCCCCTCACCAACGGCATGGCTTTATCAAAGGTCGTTCAAAACCGATCACAAACTTTACTTCATTGTGTACAATGAGTGGTCATCATCTTTAAACATTCGGCAATCCTGTCCGATGAGTAGTGTTACTTAGACTTCTACCAAAGCTTTTCGCGACACATCGTGTTCCTAAACGACGTCGAATTCTAGAGCTAATTTGGCATTTCACTATGGTAGCCGCGGAAGGATAAAACAGTTTATGGATACAAGATTTTCTATCCGACAGCTACTTCAGGATTTCGTGTTGGGGAGAGACCACTCATTAGATAAGCCATTCAAGAGTGGAGTCCCATCATGTACTTGGAATCAGTACTTGGAACCTGCTACTTTTTTGTAGATCTACGCTAGTGATCTTCCGCTCCTTGTATCCAGTAAGGGTTTCCATTTGACCGCTGATGACACGTAAGATTACTAGTGTGAATCCAATCTATTAACCAACATATACTGCAACACGATCTTTGACGCAATATTCGAAGGGTCCTCAGAATGGTTTACTTCCATGCTTAACATTGCAAAAATGCGTTGTCCAGTTTTAACAGATCGGCAACCAATAACCACATCACTTCCGTACTTTAGATAATGGACATACCTTTAAACTCGGTATCCTCCACAACACCGATCTCGGAGTGAGATTAATTAATATGTGACCTAAATTGGTCTGAATCACATTAGTAGTCGGTGGTGTAATACGTGCTAACTCGAATACGTTTTGATTCCCTTAGTGTAATTTTGCCACCGCATATCTCTAACCCTCTGTTAGTAACTTTTACGCAGTAATACGTTAAGACCCTATCTTGAGTTTTGCCGGACCAGTATGGAATCCATATTTTAGTCGCGATAAAATCCTACTTGAAAACGTTCACGTAAAAGCCACAAGACTGGCATTACGGCCGTGGTAAGACCTAATTATGAAGATAGACTATTCATGGCACATCTTACGAACATCGAGCAGCGACTCTTCGAGGTGACCCTAATTAATGTCCTTCCGTAGTTTTAAAACATAATTTTGGGAACCTAAACAACATATTTACTTTAAATGAGGACGATAGATTAAGAGGACAATCCATACAAATTAAAGAAGGGAACAAACAACTGCAAGGTCCAGGGCGAACTTTTAGCCAAACATAATCTTTAATTATATGGAACAATTTGGAATCAAAACACCACAATCGCAGCTATGTTTAACATCTTTAAAATAAACTTGACAGCACTTAATTTTTTTTTTTATAGGATAGGATATTTTTTCCTCGGACAGCATTATTTATTTATTTATTGTGTCACAATTCAATTTCGTTAATTGTTTAAACTACTTAACTTTATATAATAGTATTAGTTTTTAAAAAGGATCTTATTTTATTTTTGTTTTATTTTTAACTTTTTGGGCATAATAGGAGCTCGCTCCTCTGCCCTTATTTGTTATTTAATAATAATTAATATCATAATAATAATAATAATATTTATTTAAAGTTTCTCGTCTAAGACACATTCTAGAAAACAATTTTATTAGCTACTGTTAATGAGTGTCGAAAAATTTAATTTGGCGCATTCGCATTTCCGGATAAGTCCGCCATCAGAGGCCACATTTTTGTCTCCTTTTCATAAATGATTAGATTCCCTCTTTGTCTTTTTTGCTCGATGATTTTTGATAATCTTAACCTAGTTATAGTCCACATCTTCAAATTCAGAAAAATGGTTCATTCTTTGCAGCCTGCCAGCGTGGTCTTCTTCCTTTGCTGCTCATTTCCGTAATCAGAGATGATGATGCATGAAGATAATATTCCGAAAATAAATATATATATAATATATAGATATATATAATATAAATATATTATATATATATAAATAATATATATATAATTATTCAAAATTAAATTGTCTGAAATAATTACGTTTACCTTGCAAATTACATTGTAGATAAATTTCAAGTTAAACAAAAATTTCTTTAATATTTGATAATTTAAAGTGAGTATAGCTGTCAACTTATTCGAAGAAAAATATTATTTGGCCGATATTGGACTAAATAACTTCTTATGGAGTTATATTCATAAGAATAAGGTCTAATTTTGACGTTTAGTGAAACGCAGATAATGTCAGTTATATTGTTGAATATAATTTTATTCATTGCATAGACCTGCTATTTGGTCGTTGGTGAAACCGGCCCTATATCAACAGTATTATAGATATTTCAATGAAATTTTAACCCTAGCTAATTTGAACCTACACTAAAAAATCCAGTGGCGTGGATTTTTTTTATTATAAGAAAAATCGTCTTATATAAAACAACAAATGTTTACACTACCCATATAGAGACCATCAATTAAAAATGCGGTGTCTTCTCCAATTTCTGTTATTTCATCCTCTTTATAAGGGCCAAATATATTATTCTGATAACCTTTCTTCCAAGATACCAGCAATTTATTATCCTGTTGATTGAGATCGAAAGATTCACTTTCCATGAACGAATAATTTGGTCTATACGTGTTATGTGGGTTGGTTACTTGATGAACGGAATAGAAAGAAAAGTTCCTCCGAATTTAAAAACTTTGGGCGATTTTTGTTTAATCAATAATTTAAGGTCACGAATATGGTATTTTGTCTATAAGTTTATCTCTTATATTTTACATAAACAAAATATTATATCATTTATTTATATCAAGAAAATCTTTATTATCCGTTTTTTTAAATTAAAATTGGAAAAATAATTATATAATAAAATATAAAAATAAAATCTTAATAATTTTTTTATTAAACAAAATAAAACTTTAATTAAAACATTTAAATATCGAGGACTTACCGTCTTTTTAAATTTGTAATAAAATTTTCCCCCGATCTACTAAATTGTATCTACTTGACTATTAGAATTGATCTATCTAATGTACTAAATTCCTCATTTTCAAATGTATTCATAACATTTTATTTTGTTAATAAAAAACTTGTTTTAAAACTGCAAGATATAAAAAGTACGAGCACGTTTTTCATCATCTATTCTTTATCAGTAACATACCCACCTATGTCCTAAAAAGCTATCAGAATATCCCATAAAAGACTGGGCATATACCAAAGGAAAAAATAGTGAGAAATCAAATATACTAACATTATGATTAGCAATGGTGTATCATAATGCTGTATAAATGTTCTAAAGACCGTTACCATGACTGATATAGGCCTCAGAACAATAAAAACCCGGTAGTTAACTGTGTTAGAGGCGAGGACCATAAAAGATAGAAAGACCCACACAGAAAAGCACTAGATTTTAAATAAACTTAGAAACAAAAATAAACGACAAGAAACATGAGAAGAAATAAATGAAAACCTCCGTTCAGTGCAGCAACAATTAACGATACAAATACGTTAACTAAAAATTAAAGTACATATAAATACAGCTATACAAACACCAACGCAAAGAAACATCATACAAAAACAACAACAAAGAAATAAAGGGTGGTGTGACACAAGATATACTAAACTTGACTGAACAAACAAGAAAGAGAAGAATACCCAGACAAATACAAAGAAATAAAATAACACATAAAAAAGAGAATAAAAGAAGCCAAAGAGAGTTGGATTAAAAAACAGGATGAAAAATGAAAACCTTTTGAGAAAAAAAATAACGATGCATTCAATAAACACAACAAAAGTAAAAGAGATAACAGTACGCATAACGAAATGCCAAATATGTTAAACTTAATGACAAAGACGGAAATCTTTATGTAGATCTAATCGAATAAAATAAAAAATGGACCGAATACCTAAATAGAATTAATTGAAGACGATAGAAACAACTTAACTCAGATAATCAAATGCAACTGGGCCATAACATATTGAAAAGAAGAAGAAATAACTCTATAAGAAACGCTAAAGATGAAAAGCAAATGGACCGGAATGAAATTTCCTACGAACTGTTGAAGCTTTTGATTGATAAGTCCCGTAACCATAATATTACATCTAATTTCAATTACAATATACAGTACTGTATAATACCTCAAGAATGGTTGCTGTCTACGTTAGTCACCATACCGAAGAAAACTCAGGCATGGCAATGTTCAAATCAGCGAACAGTCCTACTTGAATGGAGTCACCTGCTTAAAATATTTCTTTAGAGTCATCCACAACCGAATCTATTTAAAAAGTTAGATATCGATAATCACGATACACATATGGGATTTCAGAAAAGATTAAAGTACAAGAGAAGCTCTCTTTTGCCTTACATATCCTAACACAGAGATTTCTAGATTTAACCAAGATGCGCAGCCTTCTTTATAGACTTTGAAAAGGCCTTTGACAGGTACGCCACAATCAACTCAACAAATCCTGGAAGGTAAGAACATCGACACCAGAGACCTGCAAAGTAATATTAAATCTATACTGAATCACGAGCTTAATATAAAGGGTAGAAGACCAAACATCGGACGCTACACTAGAAATACGTGAGGAGGTACGACAGCGGTTGGGTTGTGTATATTGTCACCGCTTTTGTCTTAACTATCTACAGCGCACAAATATGGCCAAGAGCAGCCCTCTCACATGCAAATCGAATGGGATAATATAGTCAATGGGCGAAAGTTATCAACTAACATTCGATAATGCTGGACGATACTGTGATAAATGGCAAAAGAACAGTGGAAGATCTCTAAACATCAATTCGAAAGTATGAATGGATATTAATAAACTACGGCATAAGGAAGACACGACAAAAAACCAAATATACCTACAGTAAGAATACCAATTCCTGACACCAGTAGCACATAAACGGTAACCCAACGTTGAAAAAGTAAGCGAATACAAATACTAGGGAACCTCATAAATGAAAACAGGTGACCAAATCCGAGATAAAAAGAGTCACTTGAGTACTATGCCACCCTGATGAGAGGACAAAAGTACACGTTCCTACAAAATAAAAAGCAAGTGAAATAACCAAGACCAGAATCCAGGCCGTAGAAGAATGTCCCTGGAGATAAATTTGAGAGAGTGTTGCTGTTACCGCTAAACGAATTATTCAAACAGCAGTTAATAAAATTAGAATCGCCATGATGAAACCAATCTCCGAAATGAGAGGCACTTAAAGAAGAAGAAAAGACTGAGCAAATAGACTACAGTAAAAAATAAAAAAATTATACTTGAAATTGATAAGTTTTTTGGGCCGGTGCAATTACAATAACAAGCAAAAAACGGAAAAGGAGGCTGAAGATGAAATTCAAATAGCCACCATACCTTGAGCTTCGATTTTATAAGCTTGAAAATACCAAGATCAATAATTTTTTACCTCCTGTACACATTGCACAATAACGTACTGGAAATATTTGAAATACGTCAGCAATCGTAAACATCCTATTCCAATTAAATTTTTATCTTTTAAAATTAGAGCTTTGCATCTGAAAATAATGGTGCACCTAAATTCGTGACTTTTCACGTTTTCTAAAAAAGAAAAAAGTTCAACGTACAAGCAGTCATGTAGCAAGAAAAAAACAATAACATACCAATACTCAACTTACTGCTACAACTCCATTAAGTTCTTTAATGTTTAAAAATATAAGGCAAGTCTGTTAGACTATAATCTCAAATAAATTATTAGTATCGTACTGATTGATAATAATAAAAAACATAATCATAACAGCTCCCCAAGATATTACTAATAACCATTTATCATTGTTCAAAATTTCTGACGTATGCCAAGACAGTTTCGTAAAAAAAGTCAAATACATGATAAAAAAATATTTGACAAATGACTTACACCACTAATTAACCAATTAACTACTTCACATTGGTCACTTGTAGAATCCAGGGGCGAGAGAAGAGTTTAAAAGAAGTAAGCAGTTTATGCATGCCCTTATCAGCAGTGGTTTGTTGTGCGCATTTTGGTTTGTTTGTTGCAATGGTTTAAAATTTTTATCTCATCTATTTAATTTTTCTGTATAAATTATCCACCGCATAATTGATGGCACTTGATTGTTTGCTATATGTTGAAAGCAGAAGTTTTCTGCCAACCTCGCTAAGAGCTTGAAAGGTTCCTATCTTTCAATTGTAGCTCTTTGGAGAAAAACCGCAATTAAACTTTAACTTTGCATTGCGTCTTCCGTAAAACAATAAATCAGATTATCTCAAACTGTTATTTTGAATGTACTTAATTTGTATGGGAGATGATCAATTAATCCAAGGAAGTAATATAGTTTCCAGCAATAGATTTGAGTAATTTGAGATAGATAGGAAGGTTTAGCTTAGGATATTATTTAAAAATCTCCATAGGAACATAGATTTATTTATAACGAACTTTTATTGCACTTATATCGAGTCTTTATTTACATATAAAAAACCACTAGTATATTAGTAATAATCACACATTAAAACAATACTATATCCCTCTAATGTTGTAAAAAAAACTCTATCCTCCAGTAATATCTCCATTTCATCCTCTTCACCTGCATAGCCTACCGGTAAATGTCTCCCAAAGATCTCCAGTTTGCAGGTATTCAGCAAATTTTTGCTTTCTCCCTGACTAATTATTCGGTTTTAGATCTTTCCATGGAGGTAAAAGTGTCATCACACCCAGTTTTTAAATGTATCTGCAGTTTTAAAGTTCAGTTTTGCCAAATCTTCTTTGTCATAACGAGTTTTTATATTCTATTGTTTCTCGCCTCGCTTAAAAAATTGCCGGCAAAATTTTATTGAAATAGTAGTGTGCGTAACTATTTTTAAATGATATTTTGAACTGAAATCGTCCCCACTCATAGAAATGTCAAATCTCTAATGCTACAAAGATCGACTGTTTATTGAATTTAGAACACATTTTAAACATAAGTCATTAAAATCCCAAACTCTTTTGGACCATTTTTAATGATTTTTTCTCGATGATTGTGAAAAGCATGACTTACATGGTCAAAACCAATGCCAATAAAACACACACACACACACACAACAATGTCACCACCAATTAAATTATGGTTACTGATTTACTAACTACTAATTTTGTAAACAAAATAATTGTTAAGCATTTTACTATATAGACCAGAAAAGCTCAACAAACACCAATTTCTTGTTCTGTTCCGAGCAATTACCCACCAAATTGTAATTGAATTCTTTATCCCTGATTTTTTAGAAGAATTCGTAAAAAGTAGACACTAAATCTTCCTTATTTTCCTTCCTAATATTCCTCGTGCTACCAGAATTCCTAAAAGAAGGATTTCTCTTCTACCTTTCCTACATAACACACTTTCGTTAAAATCAATTATGCGGCCTAGTAAAAATGAGATCTTTTAAACAAAGCCTGCTCTTGGAAGCATTATACTTTCTGAAGATCTGCTCTGAAACTATGAGATCTGATGATTTCGTTGCGTTTTTGAACTTTTTTTCATACTCTTGGTGTCTGTAAGAGCTGTAAGAGCACAAACATAAAGTCCGAAAAAAATTACAAAACTCGAAAATAAAGATTGACGAATTGCTTGCAGTCCTATACAATCTTATTGAAGTTGCTCCGCCATGCCAAAAAGGCAATTTTACCTTTTGATGATAAAATGTCTAGATCGAGCGAAGAAAACAGGCCTATAGCATACATTTTGTAAAATATGGGATGATCTTATATAAACCCTGCATAAACGTCTAAATACGCCCGGATCATACCTAACAATCGATTGAGCAATACTGGCATTAGATGTCTCATGTCCGACTGTTTATCCCAAACAAGCAAGACAAATATGGACGAAAATAGTAATTCTGTATGACGTAGGTACCAAATATATGTTGGATGCAGATTTAGGGAAGGTACTAAAATCAATGGCAGCCTCTAGGAGAAAAATAATCTAAAACAATTAACTCAAGGTAGCGAGTACGAAGCTAGTAAGTCAGTACCGCTAGCAACAGAGCTGAGAAAACTTTCCTTACAATTGGTGCTCTATGGCAAAAATCAAAGAGAAATACCTTCCGAGATCATAAATCTCAAAAATCGTTAAATCTAATAATACTATTAATTAAATATTTCTTCTTGTTTCATAAGCTACCCGTAGAATTACTGTAACTCTATTATTATCTGACATATTGTTGAAAAAAAATGTAATTTCGGGTACACAAATAAAATAGCTTTTAAACCTATTTGGTGCCATCGCTTGAACTTTAGATCATATTATAAGAACCACGTTTTAAGTTTCCAAATTTGCACGTAAAATGAAGGTTTTCCAAGATTCATTTTTAAAAAGTTATTAACATTAATATAAAACCGAAATTTATGACTTAATTATTAACTATTCTAAGCAACAATAAGATTATTAATACTTAAAAAAAACGAGCCATTTTGAAGTTTTTTACGTGACATAAGTTTTCTTATCCCCAAATTTGTTTCGAAATTCTTCATTTTTTGCATATAGACGAAAAAAGCCAAAATTTTGTCATTTTTTTGAACCTAATTTTGGTAATAAACTAATTAGGTTGTTGTCATAGAGGTCCATACTACTCACAATAACTGCCCTTTGCCATCTTATTTACCTGGACTAAATTGGCTGCAGTTCAGCTGATTAATAATCCTACCAATTAATGAGTGATTTTGGAATTACATTCATTCATTTATCAAAGTTCATATCATTTTTAAAGTAAGACGTATAATGGATGTGTTGTTCCTTTTCAGAAGTAATTTTTTAATTGGTGAACAATCGGAGAACAACTTCTAATCTGTGACATTAACGTGGAGATTTAATAAATGAAGAAAAAAAATTACTTTTTCATTGTGAATTATTTATTTTCCTTTTGTTTGTCTCTTTTATAGTTCATTTTTAATTATTGAAAGCTGACCGTAAAGTGTATGATTGACCACGATGACGCATAGACACAGCGCCAGTACCACTAAGATGGTATGCCATTCTTCCACATGTAACACCTCCATCCGTGACCTGATAGTTTGGTAAGATAATATACTTTGAATATAATTTTTCCGTGAGATTTTCACTTTTGCAAAACAAAATATAGAAACACATTCTGATCCATTTACCCACACAAATAGTAAACAATAACTAACGTCACAGGCTAAAGAAGCCAGAGCCAATGTAATAGTATAAATCAATAAAAGCGTAAGCTCAGCAAAACATTCGTTGACTTTGGCTGTATTATTTACCGAGTTCCTGGTCACACCGCGTGTGAAGGTTCTGGCGTACACCCACGCAAAATTTTTCTGTATTGTAATTTCAACGCTGGATCTAGACATCATGCATTACACGTTAAATTACGACCATTTTAAAAAATAAAATTGAATTAATATCTCGCTTGACTGAATTTTGGTGTAAATGTAAAAGTTTGGATTATTGACGATAGTGATAAGTTTCTAAGATTTGTAGAGGTAACAGAAACAGTTTTTCTTACGACATTTTTTTTAAGATAAATGTTAATATCTATATGCGAATATAAATCCATTCCCACATAAGTTAATGAGGAATGGGTGAAACAAATGCATCGTACTCTCAAAGATGGACGAGAAGATAATGTAGTCACTTTTACTGCATTATGTTCTGTAAAACTTTCCAACTACATTAGATCAAAGGACTTTTGATTTGAATTTCAGTTGAACTCTCTTATATTTTCTATAATTCGTCGTGTATTCAGTATTCAATATAAGTACTGTTTATTCTTAATTATATTTCTGGAGGGATTGGGTTTTTATTTTGTGAATTATATGTAGTAATATGTTGCTACCAAACGGATACCTAAGCCAGAACAGTATGAATTCTGTTTTCCCGGCACCAACAACGACATTTTTCATTCTAAAATATCTAACAAGCCGCCACCGTGCTTCGGAGGGCACGTAAAGCTGTCGTCAGTCCCGCTGGGTTAGTGTGCAATGCTACTAGTTACCTGAAACAGGGTTAAAGAAGTAATTGGCACCAGAAACCTGTCCAACGAATCTCGAAAAACTGCCATACGATATTATTATTCTTATCATCAGGGAACAAAAGTGTCTGTAAGTATTGAATACCTTTTTGTTTTTGCCCGTTTTTTTGTAGATAGTATGAATATGGACGTAATTTAATGTTATGTTGAGGAAATTACTATTTAAAATGGGAAAACCACATTTAAAGGTTTAAAGTACGTTTATTGCCGTTTCACTTTTCACTCTTCTTCGACGCCTTTCGAACGATTTTCCGAAGTTGAAATTGAAAACGCAATAAACCTAACTTTACCTTTAACTTGTGGATTTATTCCCATTTAAACTAGTTAATTACTTTGAAATGCCACAAGAAAATAGCTTAAGAACAATATTAATGTGAGGAGAGGTTGTCAGATGTGTTTCGGCTAATATCATTTCAGCAAAAATCTACGTATAATATTTCAGATTTTTTAAGTTTTAGTTTTTCGAATATGTATTATATTATATGTATTAGATTCAGTCATTCTGCCTTTTTTCTTGGCAGAATCCTGCGTGTTGTTTTGACTACGTTGCTCATTTTAAGGTAACAGAGATGATTATCCTGAATAAACAGGTCCAGCCCGAACTCTATGTGACTTGAAGTATTCTACGCAGAAATGTTCAGGAGCAGATGGTTGGAATAAATGTTTTTTTGCTTGCGTTGGACTTGGAATAATATTCCAAGTATTCAAAAACGGTTTTTCGATATATGTCCGTAATATGGTGCAAACTTGTATAGAAAATAATTCGTACAGCTTATAAGTTTCAGAGGGATGCTTAAACTTTACAATGTTAGTTGTTAGTTCAATTGGCTGTCAGTTACATAATCATTGTACCTTATATGTAGCCCATATAATGAACTCCTTTGCCTGATCTCTAGAATAACTATATTACGAATTAATGGAAAAAAATCATTACCTCGAACAAGACCTAAATTTAACAAGCCGAACAAAATCATATTTGGAGATCTGATACCTAATTAGTAACAAAACCAACTATACAAAGTTTTAGAATGCATCATAAAGAAATACTGACCTATCTTTCAAATTATAATGTAAGCCCTGATTTGTTAGTCCAGTTACAACTGTGGAAACAGCTTTTTTAAAATAACTTGGTCGGTGGAGGACTAATCCTACCTAGGCAACATTTAAATCCGGGCATATTTTTCACCTTACATTTTTACAAAAATTTACACTTTTATTTTTAATAAATTTCAGAAAGTATTAACTATGAATCCATAACAATCTCTATCAATCAATCCTAGGTAATTTAGTGTTTATTCCACATTTTTCACTCAAAACTCGTATAAGGAGCAATACATAATGTCAAGAGACACTGATTTTTAAATATTTAGCTACTTCTGACCTTTGTAAACATAGGAATACTAACATTAAAAGCTGGACCCCCCCCCCCCCTTGTTCGCGTGTATGGATGGATAGTAAGGACAAAGGCTCCAACCTTGTCGACTTTATCAAATCAACGATTCGTAAATTAGACACGTTTAGCAATAGTCCAGGAATATTTACGTTTTTCTGTTAAATAACAACCAAAAATTAAATTATAAAAAATTAAAAAATTAAACGCTATTATTCGGGTCTCCAAAAATTGTCGCCCATAGGCACTTCTTGCCGAGGTCCTTACTCCGCCCCTGTAACGGTTGATATTTTGCGAGAAAACGGCATAAGGCAGGTTTTATTGATTTCTCTAGCTCTAGAGTTTCCATCCCTTTAACTTTTCTTTCTCAACTCTTATTAATATTCCTTCTACTCTTTCACAATTTATGAAATCAATCTGGGTTTCCCATGAAAACATTGAACGTGGGTTTTTCCGTGTAAGAAGACTGGTCCAGCTATGGCTTCTCAAAATGAAATGCAGAAACGTGGCAGAGGCAGCCAATGTCAGAATTGTAGAGTTTCCTAAAAAAAAAAAACGAACAACCATCTTTTAATTAACTTAGATGGAATCGGCAGCACATCAGATTTTTTTTAACTCTATGAAAATGTATAACACTTTTGACGATCCAAATAGTTTTTTTTTATTTCTTTGCATATTTTTAAAGATAGGTCGCTTTAAAAAATCGGCTTCTATTTGATACCGAATAGCCTATCTCTGCAAAGAACAACGAAGAGAGACATTTTTTCTATTGTATTTGACCCTGGGCGTGCGGTGCTGGAAGCAAGGGATGCATTTGCATCCCCTAAAATCTAAAATTTATTACAGTAATATAAAACTACATAATTCATATTTAAAAATGATTTGTATAATTCAAATAGTTAAAGATAAAATACGTTTTTCCAAGAATCATAAATTACTTTACGAATGCAAATTACTGGCAACAGCGCACGGTGATTGTAATATATCTTTGGATGCATTTTTCCTGGAACCAATACCAAGCCAATAACCATTCTGATCGCGCAGCATCACTTCAATTCGGCAGCACACGGTCGACTCCGGGGCCCGGTGCCCATTTTTTATAGATTTGGACCGGCATTTTAAGAAAAACTGGATCAATATTATATTTGCTTACCAGAGGCCAAGGCGACTGAGTAGTTCGCATATTACAATGAAATACAGTGCTTGTTTATGTCATTTATATTAATACGAGTAGTTTTTTGCTGTTGTTTCTTACGTGTTTTAATTTATTGTACGTATATGTTATATTTTATTTCATTTAAACTATAGTATAAGATAATAAGTTAAAGTAGTTTTTCCGAAATGAATCAGATTACCCCCAAACCGTGTACAAGTTTCACAATCCTGTCAGGAAAACAGTAATGGACATTGTTGTATTGTGTGCTATTTATAAAATGTGGATTTCAAAATTTTACCTTTCAAAGAAAGTGGTAATATTATAATCTGTAGCAGGCCAAAACCATACTGGAAATTATTCAAACACAAGTCGACGAAAATGTACCACGTTTATTTTTAACAAAAATATTATACGAATCCTTTAGTCGTTGACAGGTTGTAACACGTCTCTCAGAGTATTTTGTTTCCGTGTATAATATTTCATATAAGTGATAATAACACGTGTGGACTAGAATACGGTTCTCAGGATTTTAAATAAATTTGCACTAACTCTATAAAACGACACATTTTAAGTAAAACGCATTTAGAAGCAGTTTATAAAAGATAAAACGACTTTTGGGAAAACCCCGACAATTGAACACGCTCTATATAATCAGCTTAAAGTATGTCCACCGCATGCATAATGAGCACGTAAAAAAAATAATCGTGAAATATTAAAAAGACTGATTCATATTAACATGGGACGGTTGTTCCTTGAGAACATGAACTTAGTTTACCGACGGCATAATGATAAATTATGAAGTATCTGTAAATAGGGGAAATGTGTGGATTTTAGCAAATTTTTTATCTGATATGACTGACGTAACTATTAAAAAGTCATTTATGAATCGATCTTCTGTATTCTCGAGGTACCTCGTTTAGTATACAAAACCGATTTCGACTCAAGTCTCTGGCAGATATTGTTCCTGCAAAAAATCAACTGATGAAATAAAATAAGCACAGATTTTATTTCCATTGTTCCTAAGATGAAACTACAGATATCGTGAGATTTGGACGTCGAATTGTCGGTTGTTCTCTTTAAAAAACCTAAAGAATAAGAATCAAAAATAGCTGGTGATAATTCAAGAACGATTATTGGGGATTTTATTGGATAGAACTGCCGAGAGATCGGCCATCTAGGTATAATATACAGGTCCGGTAATATAGTTGAGGAACTGGACTGTGGTTCCGAAACTTTGTCGCTCGAAAGTATGATGGAGCTGCCGTTATGGGCTGCGCACCTCGGAGGACTTCAAACCAGAAGTTATGGAGAGGTCTCAATAAGCAATTTCTTGAGCCTGCACTGCTTGCATCTCGATCGGCTAAATTTAGTTCTAGCGCAATCAGTCGCACCCAATAAACGTTGCAAGTATTTTTTCCAAATCCTTGAGTGGAATGGCTCGCCTTTTTTTCTAATTCTTCCAATTGAACACTAGGCTTTAGATGTCCATTTCTTCAGAATAAGGTTCCCTAGACGAGCAGCTCCCACCAGTATGGAATTACAATGGAAGTTAGTACAAACAGTGTTCCCATATCGCCATCCCGAATAGACTTATTTGAATAGCGTTTTGGGAGCAGTAAAGACCATTGGGACCCCTGATACTGTGAATTCTCCTCAAGAGGTTTTGATTTGCGAACTTAGTTCAAACAGAAATTGTTGTTTTAATTTTTTTGACTATCAAGTAGTTTTCTGAAAGATATCACTTATACAGACATTTTATTTTGATGTATTGCAGTACTAAATCATAATGATATCGAGTTTGTTTATTAAAAAAATAATTAACAGAATTTCGAAGTCCATATCCACAGAGACAGAGGGAAGAGTCATTGTGATAATCACTGGCAAAAAACTTCGCATCTAGAAGAGATGGAATCCCATGAGAATACGGCATTAGAATTGACGAATGTACGGCGACACAAAAATATCTTATAATCGACTTTTTTGTTGAGATTATTAATAATAATTCCCAGCACGTAAAGAAAGATTTACAAAACCGTGGTGAGTTAAGATTTGTGAGAGTATGCAACCTCAATAAATATGCCGATCTGTAGTTCCCCCTGATTAGGCCTTGTTAGTATGTCGATAAAATCCACAGTATGCAAAGCCATTTTTTGACCTTCTTTCCCTGCATTCCCCATCTTGAGCGTTTGTATGCTTTCTCAACCCTCTATACAAACTGAATACTAGTTCAATAAAAATGCTGACATTTCGTAAACAATACTGAACTGGAAGAAGCATATATAGTAGAGGTTGCAAAATTGATGTGCGACTTAGTGGATGAACAATACCTGCCACAATGCGTCGCTGTCGAACGAAGTTTGTTCTGTGTACTAAAGCGTATGATAAAAAAACGGTGTCAGAAAATTGCCACTAGGAGGAGAGGCTACTAACTTAGCAATTTTATCAATTGAAAAAGAAACTTATTAAAGAAATGTCCTGAAAATCCCAGTTTTTATGAGTCCTGTGATAAAACGAGTTTGTCCAAGGTTGATAGAATGAATCGAGCTGCAACTGACATGTAAAAAGGTTAGTAAGTCTTGATTATCATTTCCTTTTAATTGCATCCCTTTTCTTCTAATGTCACGGCACGCCACTGATTTGACCTTTAACAAGGTGATAAAAGCAAAAACAGAAAGTTAGGGTTCGGAATTTAATCCTAAATGAAGAAAATAAAGAAACTTATTAATTGTTAACTCTCTCTCCCTCCTTTTCCTCTTGCAGTATTAATAATCAAATATCTCTCTTGTTTCCAATTTTGATAGTGTTTACGCTATTTAACAATTTATTCGAGAATGTATAGATGTTTAAATTTTCCAAACAGTTTTCAGTTATAGTGTTCCCATTTATTTGGGTTGTCCTAAAAAAAAACTATTTCCGTTTAGTATATGGAAATTTCAAAGCTTGCTTAAAAATATATAGAATTTAATGAAGTAACTACAGTCAGTATGAATTTATTTTAGATTACTTTATGTGTTACAAGGTGTTTGATATTAATGTAAAGATCGTGTAAATCTATTTTTTATTATATTTATAATTAGCAGTTTTTTCGCTGATGTTATTAGGCCATTAAGCGCCAAATAATTTTATTTATTTCTGCTTAGCTTTGGTAATTGGGATAAAAGATTTTTGTGATTTTAAAGGTTTTGAATATCACTGCACCGCCTAATGTGTTGAATCTCTTTTAAACACCCAGTGCAATGGAAAGATATAGAATAGTTCTTGATATCAAAACTGTTCGTGATATAAACATTCGTATGACGGAGTAACTTCTTACACAGAAAACTTGAGAAGTATCATCATAGAACCGAGGTGGACCAACTAGTCCCAGTCTGGGTAAACAAAAAGGTCGAAAGGTATGTTGATTTTTCCTGGGATTTTCGCGAGATTTTCGGAGTGAGGCAAGGGCACATGCGACACACACGCTAATTCCAGTATATAAAAAAAAGTAAGGTAAGTTTTAAACGGTGAATTTCAAAATAAGTTCCTCATACTTCCCGGCCAGTGAAAACTATGTAGGTATTCATATTTCGACGAGAGTTACACTCAGATTAAAAAAAGTGGTTTCTAGCTGCAATGGAAGTCGAGATAATTTTTTCCTACGTTTCCAATTTGAAGTTCTAATTTTATAGCTATAAGTTCACTAATATTCAATTTAAACTTTGTTGGTGCAAATTTTTACTTCTTAATGTTTATATAAACACTGAAGATAATGATTTATTTTAAAAATAGTCCCTAACTTCGTTGCCTATATGGTCACAGAAGGTCGTTTTTTGTTAAATGTGAATTTTTTTACACAGCTATCCAATGGTTGTACGGTACATGTCTGTAGCTTAAATAATATAAGAAAGTTTATTACAATTGGTTTTTATAAGCTAACATACCTACCCTCCTTCACAAAGTTTATTGTTGGTGAAATTAGTTTTTCGATGGTAACGCAATGTATGCATTTAACTTCTGAGTAGTTTAAGTCTTAAAGAATCCTATGAAATTTGCATAATTGTTCTAGCATCATTAATAAGTAAAGATTCAATAGTTTAATTATTTAGCCTTCAGTAAGCACGCAGGATAAGCCTCAGGAATTTAGATCAATATTTAAAAGACGTAATTCTTCGATGGTTCAAGTATTATAACATTTTTATTTTGGTTACATAAAAAAATAATAACATTTATAAATAAGTGCAAAAAACTCGCTTTTGAAATATCTCGTAATTACCTTATCAATTTTAATTAAAAAAATAAAAATACGGGGAAAATAAAGATTTTCATTGATATAAATAAATGATATAAATATTTTTTGTAAAATTATAAGGGAAAAAACTTCACTAGTAACAAAAAATCAAATTGTGACCATACATTATTGTTTAAAAAAAAACGCAAGGTAAAAAATACGAGTACTTTTTCATCTATTCGGTCATCTAGTAACCCCACTATGTCTTAAAAGCTTCAGATATCTGCGAAAAAATTTTGCCGTGGCAATCTGTTGATTTTATGCATAAACCAGACTGGGCTATGTGGCCTCAATATTATTAGATCAACAAACTTTTTCCGGGACAGACATGTAAAGCCAGAATCCCCAGAGAATTATATACACACCTGCAGAAACAGAAATGGGACATTTGTATTTAGACTCCGAAAGTGCGTCGGGAATTATAATACACCAAGACTAAGACCACAAGTTAGAAAAAAGAACAGTATGTGATATACAGTAGGAGTACTATGCTCACTTAAAAGTTTGATACATAACAAGTAGCCAAGAAATATCTAGGGTTGTAACTAGAAATCAAAAAAATGAAAGAAACACCCATTGGTCTAGACACCCAATACCTGGTCTTTCGTGGAAGCATTTCCACGTGACGTGCTGATTGTATGTGATAGAAAGTTTAAATTCAGCTTTCTCTTGGGCGTATTTTAAATGTCCTCTATATTTGGTTGCCAAAACGCAAATCAAAATTTTATGTTGTAGCATTAACAAGATTAGACTGGAAGTGATAAATTTTATTGTTTTTATGAAGAAGGTAAAAAATAGGCAAAAATTCGCCGCATCGTTTATTTATTTAGACAGATTATAGCAGAATGCCATAATATCGATGCACACAGCGAACTCAGGAGCAGCTATAACAAGTAGATCACAGTCTACGTTTCTAGCAAACAATAAAAATTAAAAAACTAAACCGCCAAAACTGCGAGAATAAATCTATGAAAACTAAAAGAAATTGATATATCCAAAGAACAGGTTGCTCAAAGAAGTTTCAGGAAGTAGAAATCAAAAGCAATTGACAGAACAGATAAATGGAGGAAAGAGAGGGAAATTCTTTGCGAAATATCACAAAACACAAACTTCAAGAAGAGACAAAACATCTAAAAAATAAACAGGTGGATCCACAAGAGATTAAGAACTGATGACGGAAAGAAGTTCACACAAGAATAAAAGCAGTACAAAACAATTAAATAAAAACAATCAAACATGAAAATCAAAGAATCTAAGGAACTGTGGCTATCAGAAAAGTGTGAGAAATAGAAATGTTAGATAAACAATATGACACTTTAAACATACACCAAAAATCAAAGAGATACTTGCATATACAAGAAAATAGATTCGAAAATATTATGAATAAAAATAAACAAGATAAAACCGGAATTGTACAGATAAACTAAACAGATGGGAAGATACATAACAAAACTATTCGAAGACGACGCGACATTGCGGTCATTGAAACCAATAGGAAGACGAACTGTCGGCCACCAATCACCAACAGACGAAATTGAGAAGAGCGCTAAAAACGGTCTATATAAAACGTATATAAAAATGAGGAAGGCCTTGGGACCACGATGAATACCGTACAGCGAAATCTATAAAAAAATATCATATAGGCAAACCATCCTCTGGGAAACTACAAGATTATTTAATGGCAATTTATTAATACCGGGAGAGAAATTCCGTGAAGAATGGTTATATATCAATATTCCATCTCAATACCCAAAAAAACGCAAACGCAATTTGTACGTGTGAGGAGCACCAGGACCATTAGCCTTGATTGAACCTATAATGCTAAAAATGTTCTTACGAGTGATACACGAACTTGCGGTATCTATCAATAGCTAAGATTGAAGAATACTGAAAAAGCAGTTGGATTCAGAAAACCTTTGGCACCAGAAGATCATTATTTACAGTGTACAAACACTAAGGAACTGGAGGTCGCAAGATGTCACATTGCGACGTCATGCATCTGTTTAGTGGCCACTTCTGCAAAAGCTTTCGGGACAACGACAACGCCGAAGAATGGCAAGAATTCGTGCAGACCACAGCCATAGCTAATGACGAAGGCGTGAGAATCATTGCCAATCTAACCAATCTCAGAAAGCCATAATACGAATAGACCAACTAAAATCGAACGAAATGCCTAATCAATCGTGGAGTAAGACAAGGATTGTGTGCTTTCTCCTTTACTTTTTAATGTATTTCGAAGATAGTTTAAAGAGGCATTAAAGATGTAAATGATGGCATATTTATTAACGGAGCACTTCTGAATAAACTATAGATACGCAGATGACACAAATACTTCTTGTGGACAGCAGAGAGAGACTACAGATCTTGGTATGACGCAATATCACCCAATACAGCAAAAGGTATGGAATGGCACCTGAATACAAATAAACCAAAAATAATGGTGTAAGCAACAAAAGATTGAAAAAAAAAGACAGTGTTTTATGCTAAAGAAAACTTTTAGGCATGGTGCAAAGATATCCGGTATTTTAGGTTGCAAATTAAATGAAGAATGGGATAAAAGTCGAAAATAAAACGGCGTATTGAGATAGCTAGAAAGTGCTTTTAATAAGATGAAAAGGCAATATTATCGCAATGGAAAACTCAATATTGAAATTAGAACTAGAGTATTGATATGCAACGAATTCTCTGGTCCCTGTTATATGGAGTTGAGCCTGGACAATTACAGAGCGATAGAGAAAGACTCATTAACTTTGAAATGTGGTGTTCCGAAGAATGAGGAAAACATCTTGGACCACAAACAACATAACATCAAGAAGAAAGAAAACGAGAATAGGAATAGATTCGCCTGATCATAGAAGGGAAGGTAAGAAGGCAAAAAGCGACCGGGGTGAAGAGGCACGTCCTGGTTGAAGAATCTGAGACCAATCGAGTGGGAAAACGTCAATATAACTTTATCAGAACGGCTGCAGATAAGTCCATGATGACGCAAAAATGGCCTTAGGATAGGTACGTTAAGAAGAAGAAGAAGCAAGCAACTGACTTCCATTTAACGGCAAAATAGAATATATGCATAAGAAAACGCAGTTTCTAATTCACCTTTAAAACGCATTTTGACTTGTGGATAGTACACTCTGAAAAAAAAAATCGATTTTTACCGGTCGTAGATAAAGTTTTTATTTAAATTTAATTTCCGCCGCGCATAACTGGTATTTAAAAATTACTAATCGTTTCAGCATCTATAGCACCAAAAAAAAATATAGTATAAAATAAGAACAATATACAACCGGGGTGTGGTTGCAGCGCACTATACACCCGGAATGCACACCCCACCTACACTCACACTTAGGTTAGATATAGGTTAGATGAGAATAGGGAAGACAAACTATCACAAAAAACATAAACACGGATTGTTGTTAGAGCGTTAAACAATTGGGAAAGCCAAACACTCCATATTTAAGTATTAGCATAGATAAGGACTTAGTTTTTAAAAACAAAAATCCGCTCACTGGTCAAATTAATGTCATGTCATCTTCAAGATAAACAAGAACCCCGATACATCACAAAAATATTTCATACACACAAATAAGAATGTTATAAATGCCCCGTACAGGGCCACTCTTATAACCTGGCCAGCAGGCACAGCCCCTTCAGGCAGATCAAATATTGATCTAAACGCGGACTCTGTGACATCTGAGGTCATGTGCGGCAGCACTGGGCCTCGGTGAGGACCAGGTCTCACTTCTCGATCAACCCCAGCCGGCGAGGAGAACAATAATTTTTATTTTGTCAAAATCGGCGACTGAGTGATCGAGGCACACACATTCTTATCCAGACAGAGAGCATGTCGGTCTAGACCCGAATGGCTCTCTGTCTGGAACACACGCTCTTTTTTAGGGACATGAGTCCCGAGTAAAGCTAAGAGTAACTTCTAATAGAGTCAGTAAAGTTAATAGGGAGAAAAGCCGACTGTGTGCACCCCTACAGTTAGGTGGCCTAACCAAGTCATTATAAAACAGAAGGTGTCTCATTACCCAAGACACCTTACACGTTAACATTCAAGATCATAAGCCTCCTCACGTAAGTCACACGCTGAGGAGGGGTGGAGGAAAAAGCCTGGGGGTCAGATAGGTACCCACCTCAACTAGTGTGGTGTAACCGGTTTGATTTTCGGACATGTGGATTCCACTCTTACAGTGGTATTAACATGTCCCTAGGGTTGGGTTGATCGCCTCGCGTGATTGTGTGTGGTGTTAATCGATATCAAGCGCTTTTCTATATAGAACGGTTTCATTTTACAGAGTATGCTAGTAAACATTTTTTGTTCAAAATTATCTCACAATTGTAATTTTTTCTTTAAAACAATTGTTCTTATGGCAAACAGATTTCTTGGTAATCGTTTCTTTTTTCCTGAGAATTTTTTAGAGACCAAACTGAAGACGTGGACAAAAAAGTAACTACCAAAATAAAAAAACTGCATAATTAGTATATTATAAAAACTATATATTCAAAAAAAATTTAATTTAAACCTTACATTTTATTATCGTTTAGCATATAAGTGGGGCGAAGAGATAGTTGGGAGTTAATTCTTTAATCATCAATTGATGTTACTGGTACGCTACAAATTAAAATTGTTTTCGGTGTTTTAGTCATCGTCTACGAGCATAATAATTTTTCAATAATATGGATTTTCTTTTTCCGCCTGCATTTTTAATGTTAATGCGGGTTTTATGTTATCAGTGAAAACAGGGTAAACGTCTCGTTATTGAACCTTGATAACGAACGTTTTAAATGAACACGCACGAAAAACTACTTTCATAACCGTAACTCCCAGGAATAAATTCGTTCTTACAAGTTACACACGAAAGACCGATTCGAAGTTACTGAAATTAAAAGGTACATTTATTTTGTTCCAGCCGTTTCAGCACATTTTATTTAATCAACCAACATTAAAAACAATATAGAAAAATAAGATAATAAGTTGAAAGAAATACGAAGTCAAACAATTTCAAAATATCCAATCAAACCATTTAACAGTTTATAGACGGCGCCAAAGCTCTTTTTAGAAATAGGAAAATTAAAAATGCACTCAAAAAAACAGCAAAAATGGTAAGCAGTAGGTTCCATATGAAATCCCTATAGAAGAAACCTTAAAAAGCATAAATATATGAAACCTATGACATTATAGTCGACTTATTAACTCCGTATACAAAACAGACACAATGGTTACCTTCCACATTTTGGCTATCCCTATAAATACAAACGCAAAATATTGCAGTGAACACAGAACAATTATCACTTCTAAGTCACATCTCAAATTATTCATGAGAATAATACATAGTATCTCATAAAATATAAAACTGGGAAAGAAGTGAATAGACGATAAGTCAATTTGTTCCAGAATGGGAACTAGGAACCAGAGAAGCGTTATGTTCATTTTAATGTATTAGCTCCAAATGGCAAGGATATGAATGATGATGTGCATGTTATTGTTTTACGTTGATGTATCAAAAGCATAGACCCATTTGACTTACAATAATAACAAAACCATTACTGGAATTCAAGAGCACAAATCGAATAGATTAACTAACCCAGTCCATAAATTGAAATCATAAGAGGAGATATGCCGATGACACCGTGATTATGGCAGCCTTGCGAACAACATCAGTACAGCTAAACAAAAACAAACATTTCTGTGAAAAATATGGACTAAAAATGAATATTAGACTAAAATGAATAAGAATAACTAGATTTTAAATGCAGTTCTATAAAACTTCTTCAGAGGCAGCAGTAGATAGAGTAAAGATAGTGATGATGATAATCCACCTCCGATTAGGAGGACACACAACTCATTTATTGTTGTTAATAAGGAATATTTGGCTTGAACCACGGAAATGTTTTTGGGTTGTGCCTAGAAAGTATACCCAATGGAGACACTGCGGACGGCAGCCAGATAGGTTTGGTGTAAAAGCGAGTCGTGGGTTTCGAAACTAGATTTTGAACCGGGGAAAATGGATCCAACGGAAGAAATAGGTAAAGATATGGTCTACAGAGAATATTAAAAAGATACAGACATAAACAAAAAGATAGATGGTTAAAAATTACCAAGATAAGAGAGAAGATAGAAACAGGGCCGCCACTCAATTTTTTTAGGTTTAAGGAGAAAAATTAAGAAAAACCACCTTAGAAAAGAAAGAGATAAGAAAAGATCTTTTAGGTTTCCAGAGATCAAACCCTAAGGAAAGATAACCAACAGTAAATACAAATAAATCTGATCAACGCAAATATATAACAAATAATAAAATATTTCAGTATTACACTTACTACCTAGAAACTTAATCAGCCTGATCTTTCTACAGTTCAAAAGCTAGTAATATTTTAAAGAAAGTAGATTGTTCAGAGCTATTATTTTATCAGGGAACTGTTAGGAGCCGACCAAATAAAATACATGCATAAAACAATAACAATGATTAAACGCAAAATTAGGATGCTGCAAAATGCAACCCAGTAATAAAAATACACGACTATGAAAAAATGGTGTATATATGTATAAAACATATAAGCTATAATGTAATAAAGAAAATACCCTTTCCAAGAAATATAAGGTGCAATCATATACAAAATATAGTTTGGCGTATCTCTAGATATCATATTAAAGATACTGAAACAAAATTATAAGGAAAGTACAAAAGAGTAGCAAAAATTACTTAACTCTAAATTTTACAATAAAAAAAAACAAAAAAAGGTTACAGGAAATGAAAAACTAAACCAAACCGCACCTGGTTAAGTCCCATTAACAATCTCGCACTATTATTTAATAAAAAACTGAACTTGTATTTTTCATAGGTTAATATTTTATCATAAATTTCTTGAATGGTACAATTACATTCAAAAATCGGCAATCAACCAGGTGAAGAAATAGATGATACGTCCAATAATTGACAGTGAATAATTGTTCCAAACCCTATTACTCGCCGAGATTATTGTAGATTAAAGATTACTTACAGTATATCTTGACGAAGCCAGCTTAATTCACGAATATTAATACTTTCTGGTTACTAAACACTGAATTTAATAACCATAAAGGGTAGTGTAAGAACATATATAATTTAATATAGACCCTAAGGAAAGAAAACTCAAATATGAAGTTGTACACACACTTAGAAAATAATTCACCCAAGCCGACGATAAGATAAGAAATATCGTGAGCAAAGCGCATCACGAATATCACTTCACTCAACAAAGCCCACCGAGAAGTAAAGTTGGTTTCCCTAAAAATTTCATACACCAACTATCCAAGAAAAAAGAAGAAGAAGGTAATATCCCCACTTAAAATCATTGTTAATCGTTATGTATTCACAGAAGGTAAGGCTATAACGACTTATTGGAAAGTTTGAGGTAAAAAATCGGTATTAACAATTGGATCCTGAAAATAATAAAAATCCTTAATTATCTAATTGGTCATAGATACGGGCCCTTATCGCGAAAATTACCAATTTATGAAAAGAAACTGCATAACCGAAAGCACTTGTTCTTTTCATACAGAGAGTATTAAGACGGAAAGGATTAAAAAAACTTATCTAATTAGGGAATTCTAATTTCACTTGGTGTCTTACAATATTTAATTCCTATCGTCAACACGGGGATTACCTAATCATCGGCGTATCGCAACGGGGGTAAAAAAGGAATTAAAAAATAATTTTGATAAATTAATAATTAAAAAAATGTTATAGGCTTAATGTTCACTTATTTTTTAGTATTTAGCTATATGGACTACTAAATGAAAAACAATACAAACCCGTGGTGTTCGTGTGTATTAGAGGTATTAAAAAAGCCGCTTATTAAAAGCTTAAAAATGTGTGTATGATATAGAAGATCTTTTTCAGGACTTGTATCATTCCATTCATCATTATTTACCTAAAAGAGAGAGTAAAAATACGCAATATTAAAAAACAAGCATAGTAAAATCTGAACATATCAAACAGAACAAGTTGGTTTTTTACTACTTACCATTAAAAAGTGTTGTATAAATAACATTGTGTGGCCAACATAACAATACATTCGTGATGGACATCTGGATATTAAAAATAATAATCTTCAATGTATATTATCATTCAGTAAAAATGCACAGACGACTCTCTGAACTTGTGTAATATAAATAAAAAATGGAACCGGGGGCATCTTATAACGACCCCCTGTATTTGTGAAGGTTTGTAATCGACTTACATTACCTCTGATCTGTGTCTTCTAATTCTAAGGGCTAACTTATAAAAAGATGGTAATGAAAAAATCCAGTATAGTACCCGTCAATGTCAAGAGGAATGATGTGGTTAGGAGCAAAGTCATTGTGCTTAAGTTTGGTGGAGTAGGCAGTTTTTACAGAAGACCGTAGAAGAACGAAAAGTAGTTTTTAGCTCCTACCCAACATCATTCCTCTTGACAATGACGGGTACTACTATTTTCATACCACTTTCTATCAGTTCGCCCGTAGACTCCAACACAGATCAGAGGTCAAGTTTAAAGTCGATAAACCTCACCCACTACAGGGTGACATATAAGATGCCCAGTTTTTCAATTTATAATATAACTCAATTCAAGAGTCATTGCATTTAACCTGAATAAATAACCTGAAGATTAATTTTTTAAATCCAGATTCCATCGAATGTTTTTATGTGGCCACACAATGTTTTTTAACAACAATAATGTAAGTAGTAAAAAACCAACTTGTTCTTTTTGTAATTCAAATTTTAACTTTCTTGTTTTTAATAATGGGTTTATTTTTACTCTCCCTTAAGTAAACGATTCTGGAATAGATTAAATTCCGAAAAGATCTTCTTTATAATACAAAAATATTAGCTTTTAAAAAGCGCTTAATTTATACCTAAATACACACGAAACACACTTGCTTTGATTCAATACAGTTAACTAAAGCCACTCTGTATAACTCCACTATCATGGTTTGTTTCCAGATTTCACATTTTAGAAATACATTAACCCTATAAACATTGTTTCTACAATGTATACAGCCAAACTGGAACCTGCGGGAGAACATGCTATACAGATATAGCCGTACAAAATGGAGTTAACCCATGAATGTGTACGTCCAACCGATAATATTCATAATATAACGGAATTGGATCATGAGAAAGTAAGTGATACAAAATAGGTTATTATTTAAAATAGTACAACGCAGTTGGAGACTTGGAGTACGTAACATATAAGAAAAAAATAAAATGGAGAACAAAAAAAAAGGGAAAAAATATGAGTATCGAATTAAAGAATTACATGGAAAATTGATTGAACATACACTACGAAATGCCCAAAAAAATATAAGCAGACAGGCACTCGAATACCAACCAACGGAAGAAGAGAAGAAATAACAGGTAGAAAGAAACTGTAACAAGAGAAAAATAATGAAGAATTAATTTGACATGGAGAGAGAATAACAGAGGGCGGAACATAAAGAGAATGAAAAGACGTAAGAAGAAAATTCGAAGGAATAAAACAGAAGAGGATGCACTGATACCAGCTATCTAAGGAGTCCAAAGCTGCTAAAGAAATGCAATATTAAAAACTCCATATGTAGGAAAGACCAGTAAAAAAGAGAGAGAGAGTGAGAGAGAAGAGAGAGTAGAGAAAAGAGAGAGATAGAAGTAGAGAGAGAGAGAGAAATTTTAAGTATTGGTACCAGAGCCAGCACCTTATATTGATGATTGATTGCAATAACGTAATGTTCCCCAAAGTTTTCGAAAAATTTTAGGTATAACAGATTACTGGTAGGTAAGCATTGGATCAAGTGCCGATTGGAAACCAAAGTTAGTAAATAACTTAAACGAATATACACAATGTCAGTTTAGACCAAATACAGGTCGTTAAGAAGATTCGAAAACAAATTATATGTACTGGAGAAGCTCTCAATGCTGACAATTACGTGACAGGTTTCTTACAAAGCCTGTATTAAATTTTATAATACTCATCACACCAATAGAAATTATTTTGGCCCGGACCTATAGCGTCCATGCCTACGCCAGGAGAACGACAGATTGGTGTTAACTGCTCAAAATAATAAATTTATTCCCATCGCGAACAACCCTCCAAAATGTAACTCAGGCGAGTCAATAGAAGAGTTTTGGGCCGGTATTGAGTCAGAATGGTGTCTAATGGCTGGGAAGCCCAAAATAAATATCAGCTAAAGCGAAGAATTTTTCAACAATTTTCCGTGATTACTTAGAAACAGTTCAAGGCTTATTTCACATGCAAGACCAAATTTTAGGTTCCAACAAAGTACCACGGACACTTCTGTTCGGATAAAAATACATTAAAAAACCTTAAATATGTAAATTTTATTTTCCGTATTTAGTTAATAAAAATAAACTGTACTTACCAATTCGAAAATACAATATTTTATTTTTATCTAGATAACTTTTAGGACATGTGTTAATTATTTTTCTCCACTTAGTTATATTAGGGAAGGAAAAATATTTCTTTTTGCTCTCCATAATTCTGTCATGACTATTGATCGCATCGTTTTTAATTGTACTTTTTGGCTTATTAACCCAGGCATCTTTTGCATATCTGGGATTACGTTAAAATAAGTCTCTGATTTTTAATGTCGGGACTCATGGTCATTTATCCCTACCACTTAGTGGGTCTTGAGGTTTTCCGAGATAAAAATTGTTGCATTCACATGGTATTTTTTAAATTCAGTTTTAATGATCTCTTCTCTGTGGGTTGTTGGGTTTGGGGGGGGTTTTGGAAAGGTTAAAGATCTGCAGTGTTCTCTCACTTTATTTTTTAAGTTCGTTGTAAACCGTTTGTACAGCAGTCAATTGCTTATACATTTTTCATTCATTTAACCTTTGCCATAGGTTTTGGTAATTACGAGTACTTTCTTACTGAGTCATGGACCGGACGACTTTATGATGCACGCCGTATCACTGTAAAAATGGAAAATTTTTCTAAATTATAACCAGGTAAGTGCAAATCTGAGCTCAAATTCCTCAAGGGTTTATTTATTTATCATATTATTACATATTGATAAACATAAATCAGTATCAGATCTTAGTTATTAATTTAACCAAAAGTAAAAAGATATTTACCTTTTCATATCTCAATTTTATCAGAGTCCTCATATGATTTGTGTTTTTGACATTGTTTGTGAGCCTACCCTATTTACAAGGAATTCAGATCACAGAACAAAACATTTACATATAGAAAATGCTAATTTAAAATATTAAATAAAAGCACTCTTGAACTTTTCATGAAATATTCATATGCAGATTTTTTTGCTTCTGCAATAATTTTTTTTTTGGCATTAACGCAAAATTTAACATACTTCTCTAATAACCGACATTTTTAGTAATAATTTATGTGTTAATTCCTGGTTTTAAAAATTATCAATTTGTGTGTCATCGCCCCTTTCACTCCCAGAATCTACGAATCCAGAGAAACTGCACACCGAAACATATCAATAATTTATGTACTGCGTTTAAGAATCTGCGTGATTTAATCTTCGTTATTTGGGATATTCCTATTGACATTAATCCATAATTCAAATATATCTCTGGCTTTCCATCCATTTTTGGATTCTTCAGCGTAAGTCCGAAATAAATTACTGTCCTTATCTTCAAGCTGCAACTACATCTACAATTTTCATCCTGATTGATCTTAGTAGTGAGGACGTCTTTATTTAATGGCATTACTTCAGTTGGCTTATCTTGAAAAGTGATTTAAATATATCAGTAATTTTATTCAATTCCATAAGTCCCTAGAGATAGAAGTGACTTTTTATCAATTAAAAACAGAAATAATATTACATAAATACACAATTAAAATAAAACAGACTATACAATTAAGGTCACATGGAGATTGAAATTTTAAACAGAAAAATACCCACCTGATACTTAATAAAGCTGGTATTGATTAAGGAAATCAAACGATTTTGATCCCCTGGTAAAAATCCTCTGTGCGACGAAAGGCAAAAGACAAATGAAGAAAAACAAAGGTTTATTTTGGTTATATTTGGGAATGATAGTTTTTTAAAAATTGCTAATTATTCAGAATGGGAAATATATATAGCAGATATATTTTACAATTTGCAATGTACATTTACTGTAACTCGCTACATACGCGCGCTATATAATGCCGTGCGTTATAGTACTAATCTACACACCCTTCTGTAAACATTCTTTTCTTTATTATTAATACTTAATATTAATTTGAATTAACATAGATAAATGCAAAATCAATCACCATTAAATTGAGACTATTTGTTTTTTTATACTGCATATAAGCTTTCTTAATATACTTATGCTCGATTTGAAAATGTATGAGTTTTTATGGGAAAATATTGCACCCGTAAGCGGATATGAGTAATAGACAGTTTGGCTTCTCGTAACGGCTTCGGAAACAGTGGAAGCCCTGTATAGTTTCCCCCCCTGTACCAACAAAAAGACTCTTTTCGTTGCGTTTTATAGCTATGAGACAGCTTTTGACAAAGTTAAACATAACATTCCCATGGATTGTCTAAAGCGAAAAGGAACTCGACAAAAATGACATTAACATAGTGAGAAAATCATCTATTGGAACCAACAGGTTTGTGGTATACATTATATGGAAATAGCACCGATAACAGATAAGTAGAGGAGTGTGAAAGGGGCTGTGTACTTTCCCGATTAGTATTTAATATATTTTCAACGTTTTCCGGTTATGATAGTCCGCTCGTAGACGTTATCAACTTGAATGTCTGCCAAAATTTCAAGGAAGAAATAATTGCTCGTACATCCTGGTTTGTCGTATCATACGCCACAATACACACCTTTTCAATGACGAAGCTATTCACGTGTTACAAGCTTATCAGACTATCACACGCGTATGAACACAGTTGAGAACATATTTGCATGATTCGTTGTTCTGGAACTTAGATATTTTCACCAAGAAATACCTTAGATCTCTTTGATCTAGACCTGGCTACCTCTATAACGGTTTTTTTAAGTTTCTGTTACATAAATTAAATTTCGGTGATCCAGCTTATTTGTTATTAATTATTTATGTTAATTATGTGGTGGATCTCATATATGCCAATGAAGATCAAACTCAGTGAAATTAATGAACCACAGTTTTATTTTCGCCACTTATGTCCCCGCAGCATTAACAGAATGACTCCTAATTACGATAATTCAGTTTTACCTTCAGGTTAATGAGACCAGGTCCTCATCGAAACTCTTGCTTACTAAACAAATACAACACACGCAGTGTGTGGTTTTGGAGCAAAACACAAAACACATGGTGCTAAGTGTAAATAAGCTTTGTTTTACCTTTTACTATTCCTCTTTGAATTTCTGGTTGTTCTATCCATCCGCGCTGTAGCTCATTTACCAAATATGTAAAAACTTTTCAATATCGTGCCGACTATTTCAACTTTTGCTTCATGTTTCCCTAACAATTGCCCCTGTGGTAGATCTTTTTGGTGTTGATATTATTTATTTCTAGTCATATCTCTTTTGTCCCCACGGATTTTATATATTGTAGGATTACCTATTTTTTCTTGCAGCCTCTTCCGTTGCTGCGAGACAATATTGGCTGATATCATCGGAATAGTGCGGCAATCTGTGTTAAATTTATTTGTTAGCCAGATTTATGCCTTATCACCTATTTCGAACAGATAGGTTGAACCGTTGCTGGTGTTCAGCCGTCCGCCTGCTTTAATTCTTTGACCGGTTGGAAATTTCTCAGGAGCTCATTTTATATCCTGTACAGTTGCTGTTGACGAGTCCATTGTTGCTTTACTAGGTCGGATGAATTTTTGCGCGGATGGTAAAGTTGTGCAATATTGATTATAACTTGTGTATTATTAGTTGCAGTCGTAGGCCTGTTTAAAATCTATGAAAAATGTTGTTCACTGTTCACTGTCCCGTATTTCCACGATTTGTGTAAGACTGACTTTGTTGCACTGTGAATAGCTTATTGGTAGATCGTCCTTGGTCTTTAAACTGGTTTGATATTTTCCCCACAATATTTTTCAGTTAATTGTGATTCGTATTACAGTGTACCTCCCTTTTTATAGGCTGGACATGTAATCCCGGTTTTTCCCAGTTCGATATGGCAGTTTCTTTCATCATTCCAAATTCTTGTTTATAAAGCGCATACATTTGTTTTGCTATAGTGTTCGCCACCTAATTTATATAGTTTACAAAGACGTTGTCATTACATGGAGCCTTGCTATTCCATCTGGGCCCATATTGTCTGTTTGACTCCCGCCATCGTCGAGAGTAGTTCTATCTTTTCGGTGTCTCACCCGTGTCCATATTGCCTCTTCAAGTGCTTTCTTAGCGTCCCCTAAAGAGTATTGGAAATAGGTTTGCCCATCCGTGAAATTTTATTTCTTTCGGAAGACTGGTTATTAGCCCTTCGTGATTTCTGCATAATTTTGTTCCGGGAATTTATTATTCTTCTTCTTATCTTTTGTCAGTCCTTACCTATCTCTTTATATCAAAAATATCACAAAATATATTGAAATAGATTTTTTGTCTGGAACTGTTTCCGCTTAAATTTAAGTTCAATAAAATAAAAAAAGATGAATAATTTCACGGTTTATACACTATTACCTTTTTTTTATAGATTACTTTTATCAGAGAAATGTGTTTACCGCCTTAAAACTTTAATCAGTAAATGCAAGGATATTTTTATTTTTATGTAACCGGGATTATGCTATTAGGTGCCAAAAAAAGTTTCATTTAGTGTAACAATGTAAATTAGAATTGCTAAGATAAGTGGTAAGAATCATGTTTAAATGTTTCTAAGCTTTTCTTTCAACTTACTTTAAAAAAATCTAAATCTGGCTGATCATTTAGGTAGGAACAGTTACTAGAACATTTTTTTTTTATTCAATATTTTATATATTTGAGAATGGAAATACAAAGTTGAAAAGTTAAATAAAGTTCATGTTCTGTATAGTGGAAGTAGTTGCTTACACATTTGGAATGATTTAAAGATATCTTTAATGACAAATGGTTGTACCATTATAAATACAACAGTAGCCATATGTGGCGTGAAGGATTATAACCTAGAAAATCTGAGGAGGATGGCTCGATCAATCGTTAAATATAAAAAAAAATAGTCTCCATTCTTTCTTCTTCATTTTCCAGGGTTTAAATCAATTTGGTTGACTAGTCCAGTTGCCAAACTACACTGTATGTACTGTAGACCGTTTCAAAAGTTTTAGAAATATTCATTATAACATTTGATTATTTTTTTTTAAATATAACTACTAATTCCCACCCTTATCTGCCCAGGTGCTTGTATTTCCGACTCAAGGGTTTCTACTGGTAAATTCTCAAACATATTCCGATATTTTTTTTTTTTTTGATGAGAACGATATTAACTTGTCAATCACGTCCCCCCCCAATTCAAAATCGTTGATTTAGCGTTACGCTTTCCTTTTCTGTTACACAACGTCCCCTCCCGATAGGACGTGTTTTAGAATGTAGAAGTCTCTAAGGTTAGAGGTAAGCTACAAAGAAACGTTCTTTTCTTGTCTCATATTTTCAGCGGAATAATAATGAGTCCTTGCCGGGAGGTTAAAGTTGATATGATTTATGTTATAGGTTAACTGAAGACAGTTTTCTCAATAGTCCAATACTTCCCTATTATCCATCATCATCATTGGCTTTTACAACTCTTCGTGAGTTTTTGCCGCGTTTACTATTGCCTTCCATTGATTCCGATCCTGTGCTATTATTTCCCATGGCCTTACTTCCATCTTCTCCAGGTCTTCCCTGACAGCGTCTTTCCACCTTTTTCTAGGCCTTCCTGTCGATCTTTTACCATCTGGTCTTTCCCAAAATACATTGCTAATCAGTCTGTCGTCATCACTCCGTACCACGTGGCCTGCCCATCTTAATCTATTGGCTTTTCATGTAACTTTACGATGTTCCCTTTATATGGTTTCCAATAATTACTTATTAATATAAATGGAAGTCCTATTAGTAAATATTTGATGAAATAAACCTACGGATGAGAAGATGCAGAGTATATTCCTTTTTTTCCTGGTTTCCCAGAGATTGGATAAATAAGGTTGTACCTTTTTTTTTTATTAAGCCCTATTCAGGAACGCGAGAATTATTTATGGCTTCACAGAGACATGTAATATAGTGAATATTTTAATTTGTTTAAATTTTTAATATTGTTTTTGGAAACTTAAATATGTTTAGTTACTAATTAACTACTAAATTGCTTTTAAATGTAATCCAAATTTCGAAATTTGGGAAAGAAAATATAGTTTCAATTATTTTTTAATAACCAATTACTTGATTTTAATTACGATATGTAGTTGTTTTGTTTGTAGTAAAGTCAAATTTGAAAAGTAATATGTTAGTACCTTTTGGGACATTATTTAAGTTTTTATTGTTTCTTTTTTTTACAGGATATTTAATTTTTTTTATCCTCGTCCCTTGGCGACTTGAAAAAATATAGGGGTGACGTCCACTAATAAATTTATAATTTCATGATGTAGTTAATGGTGTTTGAAATTTATTGACGTACTAGCGTAGTTTTTTTTTGCATTTGACCTTACCACATTTATCTTCTCTGGACATAATCTAGACCTACCTGGACTTAGAATTAAATGTGTGTAGTAGCTATTATTCAAATATCGACGTTACACATATGGCGCCCAACGTGGGGCGTTGTCTTAAATTCGTGTTAAATTTTTCCTGGACGTTGGTAAGGTATGTTTATTTTATTTTGTCTCGTGCATAATCCGTTCTGCGTATTTTCCATTAATGAATTGAATATGTGTGTAATTTAGATGTTATCAAATATCGAAACGTTTACTGTGGACATTTACACAGAACTAGACCGAACAAATTAACAGACCTGCAGAACCTAACAGGAATTCAAAGACCTGCCTTATATTATTCTACAGCACAGTTGTTTAACATTTAATGTTTGTGAAATATTTTAAATTTCCTATAATCTAATTAACATTGTGTTGCCCAACATTTTCAAGAATTTCCGTTACCAATGGCAATATTTTCCATGTCGTCTACTCAGTTTTTTTTTGTTCTTCATCAGCCCTGATTTCATTTTAATGGAACCAATCATCTTTGTCTTCTTCAAAGTGTTTTTGTTATTTCAGTTTCTTAATAATTGACAACACAGGAAACTAAACACCATTATTGTCTGCTGGACTGTTGTTGTTGAGCAGACGTAAATCATCGGATAGCTTTTTGTGGCTTGGGGACATCGTTAATCAATAAATGATGGGGCACACACCATAATTAATTTAGTTTATTAATTTTGAGTTTGTTTTTACTTTACAGTTTTAAATTTGTTTTATCTTTTCCAATAAAAAAAAAATATTTAAAAATTGTACTATGTACTATGTTCTCCTTTTCCGTATGTCCATTATTTTTGCTCCAAACCGGAATCTCTAATATGTGACAAGGCTGCTAAACATAGGAAGAGTTAAATCTCCTAACATAATAAATCAATGAAGATTGCCGGCCTATGCCGTATGGACTGCGGTCGTTATATTCCGCAGATGTGAATAAGAGTGGCAGACCTGGAACTAGAATTTGCAACCGGGAAAGATATTGAAACTGTAGAAAAGTTTCTTATACGTCCAAGGTGTATTTTATTACGGATGGAATAGTTTAATCCCCGCCAAATTCATGAAGATACATCACGTTCATATGTTATTGAATAGCGAAGACATAGGTGATGATAGAAGTTATCACAAATAAAGCTAGAGGTCTTCGCAAGAAAAGTGCTAAGGAAGATTTCTTCTCTTCTCCTTCTTGTGTGTAAGGCTCCAATGCCTGTTTCTTCTTCATTATTAGCCTCTGTAAATTGTTTAAATTATCGCCACCATCTTTTTCTTGGTACTGCCAGACTTCTGCCTCCCATATTGGTTTGACTTATCTCGTGTGTATTTGTATCTATACTATCCTCTGCCATTCTACTAATGTGTTCCGAGCCACTGGTTCGATGTTGTTTGGTTGGGACTTTTGGGGTAAGCTTAAGTGCGGTGTTACAGTAGATTTAATACCTCTTTACATTGTTGGGGTCTTCTTTATCTCTTTTTCTTGAACATTGATATCATTAATGTGTTTTTCTCATGCGTCTGATATCTTGACAGTGCAATATTTGTTTTTTGTATAAGTTTTTGTCATACTCTGAGGGTTATCCTGTCTCCTACGTGTGTTTTTAGAAAGCTCGTTGGTTATTCCGCCTGGGTCCTGGTGGACCTGTTAATTTTTGAGTGAAATTTAATACCTATTTTCTACTTCTCTCACTTGATCTAGAGAGGAATGCACACGTGGGGTAGCCGGAAGGGATTAAGCTCAATAATAAAAATGATAAAATCTGTAAAAGTGTCGACTTCATATAAAACTAACTAATGGTTTCTGAATCAAGTGTATGAAAGGTTCACAATCAGTAAGTTGGTAACTAATTAATATTCGAGTAGTAATCGTCAAACAAGCACCATATCTTTCTACCTTTTTAATTTGGATAAGGATACAAAGTGGGAATTTAAAATGATTAAGCAAAACTTTCGGTCAAGTAAGTAAAAATCACCTGTATCGCTAAGCATAATATAGTTACACATACAATTCAATCACACATACTTAATACAACAGCACCCTCTTTACGACCAACTGTTTGCTTTCAACATTTATATAGAAGTAATTTTCGTTAATAATTGTTTTTTTTAAATACAAAAATACAAAATTGTTTTTCTTTTTTTTTTTTTTCGTTTTTTCTCTAAAACTCATGCTCAATTATAAGGCTGATGAAGCTTTACATTTACATTGTCTAACTCTGCAATTGTCCATTTTGCAATGGTGACTTTACTACTCCGACCGTAGAAATAAGAAGATTTCATGGCGTTCCCTAATATTACGTTGAACATCTCTATAATATATTTCTTAAAAAATCCGCAAAAAAAATTATACTCCTGAATTATATGAAGCAATGGGTGAACTACTGACTAATGAGGAGAATATCTATATCTTGTACCGATATTTATTCTGTTTAGTATTATACAATATCAAATTTGATATTCAAAATCAATAAATCCAATTTTACAGTTACATACAGAGATAAACCTTATGTCCTGAAAGTAGATATTTTTTCACATAATATTAAATTTATTGAAGTAATTACTACCTCAACTTACGTAATATCTGCCATTATGAGAACGACAATGTTATACATAAATTAGGTTGTCCTTTCGTCATTAGTGTCAATGGCTGTCAATGGTGTAACGCCACAATGGTCCACTGGAAGTGAATGACGTAGATTTTATTGACATCTGTCAGGTTTCACTTTCCCACCGTGAATCCTTGTATTACGTGTGGATAATATTGTATTTTTTATTTCGTTATTATTTTTCATTTATTTTGCCATAACCCTTTCCACTTTATTGCAATATTTAAGTATTCTAATAGTTTAGTTACTTCAACTAATTTTATACAAGGACTGTGTAAATAATAAAGCACATTGTTTTTTTAGTCTAATACCAATAAAATGCATGGTTTCAATAAAGTTAAGGTTAGAATTTCTCAGTTTCAGAACTTTTAAAACTATTTTCATAGAAATAGAACTCTGAATTTATGATGGTATTATCGTAAAAAACACTTATACTTTACAAGAGAAAAAGCAGCAAGACGGAAGCAAAATGTTAACTTTTATAGAAATTAAAAAAGTCTTGAGATTTGAGACATCTTTCAATGTTGTTTGGAAAGTAATAATGACAATGTGACAGTCGTGACGTCAGCTCTCCTGCGGTCCAATTGGTCCATGTTATATACACTTCATCTAATTTATATAACGATTCACGTCATCGGCGTCATAGCCTGTGACGTCACATGATACCAACACAAAATATTTAGGGTGTAGGTGTAGTTCTTATTTTAGAATCTCTTTACCGAGTACACAGGCATTACAGCCACTAGACATATTATTATTATATACGCGTAGAAATAATATTTAAAAATTTCTATTAATGTTAACTTAAAGAAATACACAATTAATAATGTATTCATTAAATTTGTATAAATGACATTATAAAGCGTTTTTATCAAGAACATATTTGTTCGGAACACACTGTAAACTGTATATCGAACAAAGCTAAAATTTTGGCATAAATTGGTAACACTTATTTGACAGTTGCGGTGTTGACACTTTTTGTACTTCATTATTTTGAAATTTTAAAGTGAATATCTCTTGTTTTATTTTTTTAACTATTTAATAAAATCCGTTTCTTTTTAGAACAAAATTAGTGTGTTTTATTTCAAAAATTCACGTAAGACTTTAAATAGTCGTTGTAAAGAGATGGTAATACTTTTATGCAATAATTATGTAATCTATTTGATTTAAAATGGAGTCAGGATTTTTTATATACTTTGGCAACTATGTCAACTTCGTTCTCTGACGTAGATAATGAGCGTAAGTCGTTTTCTAACATTAGATGAACTGTTTATTTTTATTTGGCAATACTGGTATAATTTGCAGTACCAGCCACAATAAAAAAAACGAATTTTGACTAGAACTTTGTTTAATTTTTTTGTTTAACGTGATGTGTGTAATATTCGGTGCACCTGTTACCAATCTTCACTGTGTAGTAAATTTATTTTACTTTTTTTTGGTACACGTTGGTTAAATTTTGAATGACTGAATGTTGGCCTGGAAAATTACATTGCAACCAAGCACAAGCACCGTGCTCATAGCCAATATTAGTGGTAAATTTAAAAACAAAATTAGTTTAATTATTGAAATTTTAATAGTCGCATGTAGTTAAGTATTTAATAATATGTATAAATTTTTAATAAAAATTAATCAATATACACTCCCTTCTTATAAATGATTGGTTCTTCATTTTTTCAATAATAAAAAAAATCTGTAGCAGTAAGTTTTTTTTAGCTATTAATGAGGTGTGGTAGGAATTTTTATTTATTTGTATTTTTCCCGGACAATGACTGTCAAAATATTCTCAGTTTGAGTGAACCGACTATACACATCGATTTGTCAGGTTCATGTAATCGGCTCTAATAAATTAAGTCAAAGTTTCCTGATATTATTTCGCAACTATTCCCACGTCTTCGATAGATTTTAATTAATTACTGATTATACTTAGCTGTATTATATAATAGTTTTTTCTCTAATAGAACCTTTCAATAGTGCGAAATTTAAAACAGGAAACGTTCTTATCAACCAATTACTTTTTCCTGTTGAAACCATTTCAAACTGGAATAATTGCCTTTTATAGTTTATAACCAACAATCTTGTACGACAATTCTATTTAAGCCTACTGAATACAATTTAATAAACGTATATACCATACAAGGGGGCGACGAAGAATAATTCATTAAAAGTAGTTAACCCTATTTGATCAAGCTGTTCACGCTACAATATGTACACTATACCTCAACAATATAGTCCTTTGTAGTTTTAAAATGTTCCAACCTTACTGTTACTTATTTAGTATTAAACTTAATTTACACAAATAAGGTATCGAAAATAATAATATAAATAATAACACAGAAAAGAATATTGTAATCAAAAATATCTGAACACAAGAAATGTGGAAGACAGATTGGAATTACAAATGACTGCAAGCGATGGTCAGAAATAAAATCTGCCAATAAAGAAATAATGAATCCTGGGAAAAAAAAGTGCACCATGGCTAAATACATATTACATTGGTGGGAAAGCCATAAGTTCAGGAAAGCTGGAAACTGTTTAAAAATTTAAGAAACAATCAGAAAAAGTGGATATTATCCCCAATCCATATCTCCGCGAAACTTTGGGGTCGAATACTTCAACTATTTAATAACAGAAAAGACAAGAAAGAGCCCTTCAAAACAGCATCGAGAACTATGGTCTACAAAGGCGCCTGGCTGTTAGGTTCAGCACTCTGAAATAAATGAGGAGTAGAAGTTCGACACCGTATGCAGACCATCATAAAGATTGGTTCAATCCCCAAATCCACCTGTCACTAGCGAAACGTAGCTCCGGAACTCATCATACCTGGACCCTAAATATACTAATTCAATGGCTACGTATACGTCAATTTTTACAGGAAAGTGCACTAAATAAACCATGAAATTAGCTGAGGAATCGAAAGATAAAATCTTATTTGAAGCCCCATTCAATATAATGGGAGATAATATCGAAACCTGAAATCTATAGAGGAATTTGCAGTTACTAGTAGTATTAGCCGATTATATGGAAAATTAATAAAAAAGTCCCATTAGAAGAAGAATACCAATGATTTGGTGAGCTGAAGAACAGGTCTGGATTTTCTCGTGGCAGGTCGATTACATTAGGTCACATGTCCTTCAATATTACTCAGTTATTATGAAACAGCAAATGTTGCTCTGTAGTCACTCAAAAGTCCTCCTGACGTTTCGTAGACCTTAGGAATGCTCATATGATTAGTGTCCCGCCTGTTAAATCTTATAGGAGACCTGGGTGAAAATCAAAGTATAAAGTATAGAATTGCATTGAAGCGGTAAAAACGTTGGTACTACCAACAAATAACAAAGAATGAAAACAGGAAATATCTTGGATACCCCCCAGGATTCAATGTGACTAATGGACTAAGACAAGGATGCTGTATTTTCCACCAACTTTATTCAAATATATACCTCGCAAGCAGCACTCAACAAATGGAAGAATAAATGTACGGAATATGGGCTTATGTCGTAACGAATCTTATTTACCACTAATGGACTTTACATTGTACACTCTGTGCTTTGCGGATGCCC